>PVJH01007196.1:0-94984 GCA_004026705.1 Nesogale talazaci | reverse complement strand
TGAATGGCAAGAGAAGGTCTTTCATCTGAGCACAGCCAAGAACTGGCCCAGAGAGTGGTCCTTGGAAGAAGTATTACACTGAAGAAAGGAGGAATGGCTCTGCACTTTAGAAGAACCTTATATACCTTGCCTATTATCTCCAACTTGCTCCATATCCTAATTTTTAGCTAATTAGTCCCTTAACAAGACAAAAAAAAAAAACTTTGAGTTTGGTCTGTGAATCCTGTGTGGCCATTGAAATAAGTGATTGAACCCAGCTGGGAAGTTGTGCTTTGGGCAGTGGGTGGGTGGGTGGGAATGGGGCAAGTGGGACAAAAACAGTAAAGAAATTGTAGAACGGGGACATATATGTCTGATCTCTACCTCAAAGGAACCAGCTTTGTACTGGTCCTGATTCTTATTGTTCCTTGGGAATTTAGATTCCTTTGGTTGGAGCACAGAAAATCAAAACTTTCTGGTTATTTTTCCATTCCTTCTTAGTTCAAAGTAAGGCTTTTCACAGCACATTATCTGCTTTAAAAACCACTGCTTCCTCTCTACTTTCACTTGGATCATACCTGGGAGAAAGGTGCCATATTTATCTTCAAGAAAAAAAACTTGTCCTTTCAGCTTAACAGAAATTCACACAGAAACATCACAGTAAGTGTGGAACTATTCCTTTAATGTCAAGTATAGGGCAAGAATACCTGCTATGACCCTTTTACTGGCATTTATAAGATAATAGATAAGACAATAGAAACATAAGATAATAGAAAGATAGTAAGATGACAAGATAATAGAAAGGACATATGCACTATTACTCACAGACCATGAGATTATCATTATTTAAAAATCCAAGACAAAGTCCAAATAATTAAACTAGTGTGAGATGAGCAAGTGTGCTAAGAACAAGATTAAGATAGGAAAAATAATTTCCATGTTAGTCACTAATGATGAGGGAGCATAAAAGTTCATGGACATTTTTCATTATCTTTTAATTGCATGTTCCCACAAATTTTTTTGAAGCCCCCTCATATTACCAAAAGAAACACTGGCAACAGAATGGTTTGAAACCACCAGCTGTTAAATAGGAGAAAGATAGTCTTCTAACTTGATAAAAATTTACATTCTCAGAAACCCACAATTGCAGTTCTGCTGTGCCCTGTAGGGTTCTATGAGTCAAAATCTACTCTGTGGCAATGAGTGAGTGAGCTGAGCATACAGTCAAGTCAAAAATGTAACTGTTAAAACACACTCTTCACAGAAACTTTTAAAAAATCTTCACAGAAATTTTAAGATACAAGAAATAACTCAAAAGTTGTAGGAAAGCTAAATTTTAAAAAATGTATCCAATAGACTGTAGTTCATAAAAGTTGTCCCAAAGATGTATCATGATTAAAGATAGAAAGAGCTAATATGATAAAGAAGGCAATTTCCCCAATACTATTTTAAATATAACTCCCAATCACAGAGTTTTTTAATTCAGCTTGTCAAATTGAGCCTCACATTCATTTAAGATGAAAGAGACGGGAAAGAAAAATAGTGAAAGTACAGGGAAAGGAGGCGTGGCATAATTCAACATCCATGCATGTACCTTATTTCAATAGTTCCCTGACGAGTTTCCCCAACCCTTTCCTCCCCTTCTTGCATGCCTTTTTCCTCCTTCCCTTAATTCATTCTCATCAAGCCAGAGACAAGGTGATGATGCTCCTACATTTTAAGAAGATATCACTCCCATGCTCAAACTCCCCAACAACTTCCATCTCACTCAGAGTAATAGGCAAAACTGTTACTATAGCCCATAAGGCCCAACCTCATCAACCCTACTCCATTCTTTACCTCTCATCTCCCACTACTACTCTCTCTCTCAGTCCCTGTTGCAGTATTTCTAGCTCCTCTACATCCTTCATATTATTGTAACTAACATTCCCTGGGTTTATTTAAAATTCCAACTCCCACTCCAAATCTATATACCCTCCATTAGTTTTTGTCCTCAGTATTTTTCACTATTTAATGTATGTTTTACTATTTATCCTGTTTGCTTTGTGGCACACAAAATGCAAGCAATGGGATTTGTCTCTTTTGTTGACTCCTATATTCCAAGCACCTAGAATTGTGTCTGTTGCAGACAGCATTCAATGGTGAATGGATGAAGGAATAAAACTTTGCACATAAAGAACTATAGAAAATAAATATGAAAATAGAATACTAATTTAGAAAAATGGGGAAATCATGTAGTTGCTAGGTTCCATTGAGAGTGTTACAACACATAGCAATCTTAAATCCAGTAGATCGAAACACTGCAAATACAGCATCATTCTCACAATTGTTCCTATGTCCTAGCCATTGTTGCAGTCAAAAGACCAATCCATCACATTGAGGGCCTTCCTCTTTTTTGGCTGTCTTCCACTTTACCAAGCATGATGTCCTTCTTCAGAGACTGGTCTTTCCTGACAGTATGCTCAAAGTATGTAAAACGAAGCAATGACATAGTGGGTATGCACTGGACTGTGTTCTCCAAGGTCAACAGTTCCAGACCACCAGCCACTCTGAAGCATAGGAGAAAGCTGGGGCTTTCCAACAAACCCAAGGACAAGGGAACAACAAGAAATCTAAAATCGATGGCCAGTAGGGCATAGAATTACTGGTGGGGTTCGATCAAGTGCAATGTAGCCGAGAGAAAGTAGAGAGTGCTGATTGAAGGTTGAACATGAGTGGGACAGGAGGAAAGTAAAAAGGAATAGAGGAAAGAACTAGGAGGCAAAAGTAATTTATAGAGGTATAAGCAGGCATGTACATATGTAAATATATTTACATATAACAATAGGGATATAGGTCGATGTATATATATTTATAGGTTAAATATTAAAGTAGGAGACAGACATTGTGCCTCTACTCAAGTCCTCCCTCAACGCAAGAACACTTTGTTCTAACAACCTGACATTCTGTGGTGCTCACCTTCCCAATGTGTTCACTGAAGACAAAATGGGTGCATAAGCTAATATGATGAAGACAGCTGATGGATACAAGATATAGTATCTGGGATCTAAAGGGCTTAAAGTTAAACAAGTGGTCATCTAGCAGGGAAGCAACAAAGCCTACAGGGAAGATGCACACCAACCCAAGTGATCTTGAGGTGGTTGGCGGGATCAGGTATCAGTTTCATAAAATCCAAAACAAACAACCACTTTGATGTGAATGGGGCATCAAAATGGATAGCCAAAGGCCATGTGTACACAATTGAACATTCCCTTACAGAAGGGTCACCAGGAAGGGATGAGTCAGCCAGAGTGCGGGGCAGCATTGTAGAAACATACAGCATTCATCTAGTTCTTTAAAGCTTCTTCACTCCAGCCCCACCCCCACCCCCCACACACACTATCATGATTCCAGTTCTACCTTACAAATCTAGCTAGACCAGCGCAGGTACAAATAATAGCTCCTCAACACCAAGAATCCAGGATAGATAAAACCCTCAGGACCAATAATGAGAGTAATGATACCATGCGGGTAGGAGCAAAGTGGGGGGAGAAAGGGAAAACTGACTGAAATGATCAGCATAAAACACGTTCACACCCCCCCCCCCAGAATAACAGAAACGTGGGTGAAAGGAGACAGCAAACAGTGTAAAATATAAAAATAATTTATAAATTATCAAGGATTGGGCTGAGCCCCAGTGGCGTAGGTGGCGTAGTGGTTGTGCACGGGACTGCGGCCCACTGGGATGGAGGTTCGATTCCTGCTCACAGGAGCAAAGGCTGAGCCTCCTACTCCTAGCACCTGAGGGCAGTGATACCTTAAAAAGAAATTATTAAGGATTCATGAAGGTGGAGAGCAGAAGATGGAAAGAGGGGGGATAAGAGCTGATACCAAGGGATTAATAGAAAGGAAATGTTTTGGAAATGATGATGGCAACATATGTACAAATGTACTTGATACAATTGATGTATGGATTATGATAAGAGCTGTAAAAACCCCCAATAAAATGATTTATTGAAACTAAAAAGAGAAAGATGGGGCTTTCTACTCCTGTTAAGAGTTACAGTCTGATGGGGCTGAGCCCTGGTGGTGTAGTGGTTGTGTGCGGGACTGCGGCCCACTGAAGTTCAAATCCAGCAGCAAGGCTGGGCCTCATACTCCCACCAGAGGGCAGTGATGCCAAAAAAAAAAAAAAACCAAACAAACCAAGAGTTACAGTCTGAGAAACCCACAGGACATTTGTTGAGCATTGTCCTATAGGCTCACTATGAGTTGTCATCAACTCTGCAGCAGTGAGTAAGTTTGGGGAATTTTTTGGTATTTTTTTTAAATCATTGTATTGGGGACTCATACAGCTTTTATCATGATCAATACACACATCAATTGTACGCTGACCACATTTGCACATTTGTTGCCATCATCATTCTCTAAACATACTCCTCCTACTTAGGTCCCCGGTATCAGGTCCCCATATTCCCCCCTCCCCACTTCTTCTCTCCCATGAACCCTTAATAATTTACAAATTATCATTATTTTGTCATATTGTACACTATCTGATGTGTCCCTTCACCCATTTCCCTGTTGTCCATACCCCAGGGAGGAGGTTATATGTAGATGCTTGTAATTGGTTCCCTCTTTCTACTCCACCAACCCTCTACCCTCCTGATATCACCACTCTCCCCACTGGTCCTGAAGGGGTCATCTGTCCCAAATTCCCATGTTTCTGTCTCCAGTGTACATCCCCTGGTGTAGCTAGATTTGTAAGGTAGAATTGGGACCATGATAGTGGGTGGGAGGAAGCATTTAAGAACTAGAGGAAAGTTGCATATTTCATTGTTGCTACACTGTACATTGACTGGCTCATCTCCTCCCTGCAGCCCCTCTGTAAGGGGATGTCGCTTCACCTATTGATGGATTTTGGGTCCCCAATATGTACTCCTTATTTATAATGATATAACTTTTAGTTCTTTGATGCCTGATACCTGATCCCTTCGACATCTGATCATCACACAGGTTGGTGTGCTTCTTCCATGTAGGCTTTGTTGCTTCTGAGTTAGAGGGTCACTTGTTTACTTTCAAGTCTTTAAGATAAAGTCACCAGATTTTAACATTGGTAAAGCAGGACACCATTGACCGGGGGGGTGGGGAGGGGAGAGGGGATAGATTCCCTTCCCGTTCTCCCACCATTCCCTAGCTTGTCGTACATTCTAACCATTTTTTAAAATGCCATAGAATATGGGAAAAATTGTTTGAAATTGGGACTGTTCAGCCAAAAGCAGGACATCTGGTTACTTTACTTTAGGACCCCAGATGCTACATCTCTTGATAGCCGGGCACCATTAGCTTTCTTCACCACTTCTGCTTATGCACACATTTGTTTTCAGTGATTGTGTCAGAAAGGTGAGCATCATGGAATGCCAATATAAGAGAACAAAGTGTTCTCACATTGAGGAAGTACTTGAGTCAAGGTGCAATGCCCGTATGCTGTCTTATTACTAACCCTATAAGTATATGCTCACAGATCTATTTCCCCATTATCATATATAAGTATATTCACCTATGTACATGCCTGCATTTAGACCTCTATAAATGTCCTTTACTCCCCCCCGCCCATTTCTTTCCTCTATTTCCTTTTACCTTCCTCTTGCCCCACTATCATGCTGAGCCTCCATTTGGATTTTTGTATTTTCTTTCTGTTACATTATTCTTGATCAATCCCTATCAGGTCTCTCACACCCATCTTGTCACTGATTTTAAATCACTTGTTGTTCCTTTATGCCAGGGTTGGTCAACACCACTTCCTTTCCCCCTCCTCCCCATCTCCCATGTCCCCCCTGGAACCATCAGTCCCATTGTTTTCCCCTCCAGACTGTTCATCTAGCGTATCTTTATCTAGAGAGACCTGCAGGGATAATATGCACAAAAAATGGATGAAAGCAACCAACGAAAATAAAACAATGATAAAAACAAAAAAACCCAATGTCCAAAAAACATATCTATAAGTAAGTAAAAAAATAAAATAAAAATAATAACAAAATAAAAACCTGAAAATAGTTCAAGGTCTTTTTTGTGTCACCTGGTTGAGTCGGATGGGTGCCACCCCCTGGCTCCAAAGTCTATCCTTGGCACTCCCTCGAGAACTCCATGCTCTGTTGCATACCCTTAGTGTATTGCCATGGTTTGGTGGGGTCAAACAAGGTACAATCCCAACCCTGCTTGTGGTCCCTGTAGGGCCTTGGGTCAGCGACGGATCCCATGTTTCTTAGTGGGGCTGGCCATATGGTCCTGTGAATTGGTTGTTCTGAGTGGGAATATCATCCCCAAGGCTCGGTAGGCCAGAATGCACTCTATTCTCCTTCCTCCCCATTCATTTGTTCTCATTGCTCTGGTCAGGCATGTGAGTTTGGGGGATTTTTACCAACATGTAATTAACAAAAGATACATAAAAATTGCTTCTTGGCCTTTTGGTTAAGATCAAGTGTAGTAAAAGATATATTAAAATGCTTGACTCCAGTAGTTACCAAACTAGTGAAAATTAAAATAAATAATTATTTTACAGTCAGGAAGTTAACAAAGATGTCTAATGTTTGTGATAGTCACTGTTAATATGGGGATATGTGTATAGGCAATCTTATGCCAAATAATGCCATAGTCTAATGACCCTTACAGGAAAACAGTTGATCAGACTTGGAGAGCCTTTAATAAAAAGCATCCCCCAGAGACTACACCAGAAGGACTTCATGTAGAAAATTCACTGAACAAACTGTGTCCAATCTGAAAATTACTTGTAACACTTAGACTTAAGACTGAAATTCCCTGATGAGAGAAGACAATGAAATTGGTGGTCCTTTGACTTTGGTTAAGATCCCTGTCTATTAAAAGTGACAACTATGGAAGTGTATGATCTGTGAATTTTAAAACAAAACTATTGGGGGTGAAAAAGGCATACATTGTGACCCGTTTGATCTGATTTTTAGATGTTTACTCTTCTCTGGAATTAAAAGCTATAATGTATCAATTGGTTATTGACAAATGTATCAAATGGCAAGCAGGTAAAAAGAACCAAATTAATGAAGAACAGAGTAAATACTTTTAAATGATCCAACAAAAACCTAGATGACCTAGATTTATGACTGTGTGGATGAAAAGATATTAACCTCGTATTATTAAGTGAACAAAGTAGACTTGAAAACTGCACGTACAGTGTGATATCTAGGTGGGTTTTTTAAAAATCATTTTATTGGGAATTTTACAGCTCTTATCACAATCCATACATACATCCACTGTGTCAAGCACTAGTTTTAAAGTCATTATGCATATATATGAAATGCAGGCTTTGGAGCTTGCGGGAGGTGGAGGAGGAGAAGATAATGAGGGAAATAAAACTATAGGATAGACCAGTGGTCAGCAAGCTTTTGAGATAGAAGAGCCAATCCTATCCCTCACAACAATCTAAAAATTATTTTAGAGTCATAGATACATGTTGGGTTTTTTTGTTTTGTTTTGTTTTTGTTTTTTTGGGCATCACTGCCTCTGGTGGTCGTGGGAGCTATCCAACACTGCTCCTGAAAGCCGCCGCTAGATTTGAACCGCCAAGCCCGTGGGCCACAGTCCCGCACTCAACCACTTAAGCCACCGGGGCTCAGCCCCCATAAATACATGCTTACAAACAAATGAAATCTCCATAATCTGAATAATAGCCCTTACAATTTTTGGGGGGGAGGGAGGTCACCGTCCTGGTGGGAGTAGGAAGCCCAGCCTTGCTCCTGGAGAGCTGCTGCTGAATTTGAACCACCAACCCAGTGGGTCGCAGTCCTGCGCACAACCACTATGCCACCAGGGCTCAGCCCTCTACAAATTTAATACATGAAACTGATAGTTTTATTTTCATTTTCAAACTTACTTCAGAGCCACAAACGGGGTAAAAACGGGGTAAAAACAAGGGTGCATCTTATGGTCCGAAGGTGTGGTACCCCAGAACATTTGTTTATGATATCACGCACCCCCTTGTTCATTGCTGTTTGCATGCTGTGGATTGCTGTGTGTTCAGTGGGGGTGGGGTGTGCTTGGGTGGGGAAGAGTCCCGCCTCCTGGAGTTTCAATGTCAGTCAGGTCACATAATCAGAATAGTGCATACCTCCCCTCATTTGTTAATGAACGTGATGATGGTTCTTAACACCACTGTTGACTTTATGCTGTTAAATATTACCATATTTTGATTTTAATAAATATTTTAGTATGCTGGTACTACTTGATTCTGAATTTTATTTCTTGTTTTCCTACTCTAAAAACTGGGTGAGTCTTATGGTCAAAAACATACTGTCATTAGTCCACACAATAGTACAGAGGGCTCTGTTCAACTCACTTTTGTGAAAGTTAATATACTAGAGTTCTTCAACTCTCATGGGCTGCCAGATCCAAGGTGAAGGAAGCAGGCAGTGGAGTCTTCCCTCAGGCAAGGCAGGGAGAGTATGCTCACAAGCAGGTCAGCAACAGTCAGTAGCTGGGAGCTTAGCAAAGAAGGCCCTGGTGATCTTGAAGTCAAGCAATGTATGCAATAGCAGAGTGATGAAGCAGGTCTTACGCTAGAGTCTTACGCTCTAGCAAGCCAAAGGCAGTGCAGCAAACATATAGAGGCAGAGAACTAGCAAAAGCAGCAGCACATTGGTCCAATCACCAGAGAGCAACAGGGAGATGGGAAGCTGTCTTTATTTCAGTTGTTCTCCAATCAAACTGTGACCTGATTAAACCCCACCCACATATTCCTTTTGGTCTAGTTGACACAATAAACCTATCACAACTGTTCACAGGTGTTAATGGGGAAAACACAAGACAGTAGAACACAAGGAGAGAAATCAGGGAGGTGAGGGGTACACTTGGGGGTTTGATGAGTGATATAAACTGTTGAATGCAAAGTTTATGATTTGAAATGTAAACCCCTACCTAATTTACCAAAAAAAAAAAGTGATCCCCACTAGAGAAGGTGTGTGGAATAGAATAGACCTTTCAGTTTGGTGGGGAGGGACAGTCAGAGGCAGCATGAGTCCCAACTCCTGGAAGCAGTCAGAAGAGGGAGAAGAGACTTTGTGTGATTGGATGTGTGAAGGAGACATATTCCCTGGCATTGGGGGGTCACAAGTTCATGGTTAAAAACGAAACATCACTGCCATACGGGAAAATAAAAGACCTGGAAGAAGGTGTACCTGGTCTACTCCCAGAACTTGTGACTACAGGGCTTTGGCACACCAGCCTCAGTACAGAGGCACACTTCCCCTGTCCAAGACCTGGGGAGTGCCTCAGGCACTAATTCCAGGCAGGAGTTTTCCTGAAACACATTTGTGTTCTATAAATGCTTAGATTGGGTTGGACTTTATTTTTTAATGTATCATTTTATTGGGAACTCTGATCACAATCCGTGCATCAATTGAATCAAGCATGTTTGTACATATGTTTGTACATATGCAGTCCTCATTCTTTTCTAGACATTTACTTTCTATTGAGTTGTTTTTCTGCATTTATCCTAAAAGAATATTTGCTCTTTTTGTCACTTACCTTAAGGAACATTTGCTCCTCATACGTTTTGTACTCTTCGAATACTTGGACTACCAGGATAAGCACATTGCCCATTTGTTTGGGGTATATGATTAATGAGAGGCTTACATGCCTCAAGACGTATAAAACCCACTGTTGCATAAACTTAGAACTCTTCTGAGACTGGAGTTGAGTCCCTGCACCCCCTTTTCTGTCTTCTTTGTCTTCTTTAATTGAACATCGCTCCTCAGACCTTTCAATTGTGGGCTAGATCCCACAAAGTCAATTCTAATTCATTATGACCCAATAGGACAGAGTAGAACTGCCCTGTGAGTTTCTGAAAATGCAACTCTTTATCAGAGTAGAGAGTCTCATCTCTCCCCCAAGGCGCAACTGCTGGTTTTAAACTCCTAACCTCAATGTTAGCAGCCCAACTTGTAACCATGATGGCACGAGGGCTCCTTAAAAACACCCTACCTCTGCATTGGCCAGGAATGGAAACCAGGCCTCCCACATGGCAGGTGAGAATACTACCACTGAACCACAGATGCTGCCAGAGATTCTAATTTCTATGATTTGGGGGATCGTGAGCATCTACCACTATTTGTGTGACCATAGATCCTTTGACTGAGTCTGACCCTTCAATTGTGTTAAAGACACTCCCATGTCAACTTTCTGGACTCCTTGGTGTGATTGTGACAGGGTTATTGGACCTAACCTCAGTTTGAAAGAAAGGCTTATAGGTAGAGTAGTATGTACCCATCCCTGAGAGTCTAAACCTGCCCTGTCATGTACTAGATGTATCTCCTCAGACTAGTTACTTCTCTAGGCCTGTGTCTTAACAACACTAGTAAATAGTTTAGTGAGCACTGAGTTAATTCGTATAAAAGTTCAATTTCTATGAGTCTCTTTTTTATGTGGGTCCTCACTTGATGTTGTCATGATGTGTAGACCTGGTCTGATATGGGGAGTTTAGAACTCTGTCATCCTCCAACATCCTCCTTCTTGAGGAGGAACAAACGGGTATTCTCCAACCACCACCTTTTCTCCACCTCTAAATGCCCCCCCCTTCGAACCTAGGGTGAGCCCTAAGTATTCCTGAATCTACAGCACCTGGAATCCAGAGTGCTCTTCAGAGGCTGCTGTGAATTTGAGGGAAGATTCTTGTACGCCAAGATCTGGACATCTGTTTAACTGACATTCAGGGGAAGAACTGGTTGGAGGTGAGGCAGGAAGGAAAGGAGGAAGACTTTCTCATTTGATAGGTAGGGGCATTTTCAGGAAGGTATGGTATGCATCACTCACACTTACCTCCTCAGCTTTTTCTGCAAAAGGGGTAGCACAGAAGGAATAGGCATTACGCACCACAAAGCCTTGGCTGAAGCTTTAGTATTTCTTTCTTTGAAGGACAACTACAAACACCTGCTTCTTTCCAGATCCTTCTAACATTATTGCTGTGCTCTCCCTCTGGCTCTGGCTGACTTTTCTGGAGGTGACATGGCAGAGGTGGGCTGTTGCATAACAGTGATTCATCATCTAGACACCTGGCCTTTTGTCCTTAGCCTGATGCATGATGGCGAGCAAGGGGATGGTGACCTCTCTTATTGACCCTTCCTCTCCACCAAATGCTCACCACACATTCTTTATGTACAGCCTATTTCTATGAATTCTGATGACATAGAAGTAAATGGACTACTGAAATGTGGGGAACCTTCATTATAGAGGTTATAATGTCTTGAAAAACTGAGTGGCGGTTATGAAGTATCTCCAGACTATCTCCACACACTTGGTCTTTAAAATCAGCAGAAGAACCATGTCAGAAAGAGGGGACATATACTTACCTGGCAGAGGAGAAACCATGTACAGGGAGGTGCTTTTCGGAAGGAAGGAGGGAGGAAGGGAAGGAGGAAGGAAAGAGAGGAGGGAGGGAGGGAGGGAGGAAGGAAGGGAGGGAGAGAAGGAGGGAGGGATACATTCACACCTACCATCCCCGGATTATAAATACAGGAGTCACAGGATGGATGCGTTTTGACCTCATATCTCCAAAGTAACCGCTCTCAGAGTATGAAAAGCCTAAAGGGGGACCGGGGCGGGGCGGGGGAGGGGCGGCGGCTAGGAGAGGGCATGGGCAGGAGTACACTGCACCTGCGCACTCGACCTCCAAGCTCTTTTGGGAAATCTGGCACAATTCTTGGAACACCAACGCTTATGTGAATAATCACCTCCCACTGAAACGACCCGAACCGAACCCAAAAGAAAAACAGTGCCTTCGGTTAACTGGGACTTATACTGGCCCTTGTAGGGCAGGGGGGCCTGGATACTACCAGTCCGCTCTGAGGGGGGAGACGCGGCCCTGTGCTCCCGTGAAGAGGTACAGCCTCCGGAACCGGCGGGAGGGGCATTCTCGGTGCCCTGCAGGGCACCTTCAGAGTCGGCCTTCACTCGACGGCAGCAAGCGTGGTCTGGTGTGGTTCCAGGGCAGAGTAGGGCTGCCCACAGGATTTCCCCTGGCCGCTTCCTTTCCGGCAGAGCCGACGGCCGGTGGACACTGGCGACTGTCGTCTGTGCACATCGCATTGCGCCCCGAGGACCCGAAGGCTTCTGGCGACAGAGAGGCCGGCCCAGCGCCTGCCTGCGCACTGCCACCGCAGGCCGCTCCGCGGCCGGTTCCGAGCGCGGAGGGCCGGGACACCGGTGAGGCCGAGTGGCCGTAGCGCGTGTGCGCCGCCGCCGCCGCTCTGGCCCCGCCCCACCCGCGCCGCGGCGCTCCCCGGACTACATTTCCCGGTGGCCTCTGCGCCTCGGCCGCGGCCGGCCTTTGTGTCGG
The DNA here is from genome assembly GCA_004026705.1 of Nesogale talazaci. Taxonomy (NCBI): domain Eukaryota; kingdom Metazoa; phylum Chordata; class Mammalia; order Afrosoricida; family Tenrecidae; genus Nesogale; species Nesogale talazaci. The sequence goes on along the minus strand of PVJH01007196.1, from coordinate 82,668 downwards.
CGGAGGGCGGGCCGCCGCCGCGCTGCTTTCGCGTCCCCCGCGGACCGTGAGCCGGGTCCCAGGGCGATCCCCCGGGCTTCCCGGGCGCCCGGGTCCGCAGGTGAGGCCGGGCGGGGGAGGGGCGGTGGCTCCGCGGCGTCCGCGCGGCCCCACGGGAGAGCCTTGCCTCGTGAGCCCGCGCCGTCGCGTCCGGGCGAGTGCGGGTGCGGTGACGCTCCCGGCGGCCTCCGTCTGGGACCCGCGAGGCAGGCGGGCGGTTTTCATCCCTTTCCTCCTGTTTGCGGGCACGACCGGGGGCGACCGTGCCCACACCCACGGCCCCCGACGCGTACGCGGGGGGAAGCCTGCGGAGAGCGCTGTCGTTTCTGAGACTTGGGGGACAGGGGCTGCGAATGTGTCACCGAGTGTCCTAAAACGAGCCAGCCGGAATTGGATGTAACCAAGTTTGAAAGTAACAGACTTAGTGGATTAGAGGGTTGTGGAGTCAGTCCGAATTTTCTTTGCTCCTGGTGCTGTCACTAGTTATGGGTCTTCATTCGTTGCCCTTAAAATCTAGACCGCCTCTGGTTAAAATAATAAGCTAGGAAGTGACTACCTCCAAGAATGACATTGCCTACCCAATTTCTGGGTGTTCCTGACCTTAGGAAGGAAGAGTGGAGCTGGGAAAAGAAGTCAAGCTCTAGCCTGGTAAATTCTGGAGGCGACAAGGAAAGCCTGCGTTCTCACTTGCTCTCCATCTCCTTCCTCTCAGGACCCTGCTGTGTGCCAGGAGAGCCGGGAAGAGGGGAAAATGGCTGTTGGACTTCTGAAAGCTATGTACCAGGTAAGTTTATATTTTCTTGCCTGAAATACATACCCGCTTCTCAAAGCAAGTAGGCATTAGCTTTCCTTCTGCTGAACCATCTCAGGGGTTATCAATTATATCACTTCCCCTGGTTTCTCACCTCATTAAGGATAAACGAAGTTCTTGATTTGGCCTGCAGGGACCAACATAACCCAGTCCCTTGTTATCTTGCTGACTTTATCAAATTCTCCTTACTCTGTCTGTAACTCATTCAGCTCAACCAGACTGACTTCCTTGTAGGGTGCTGCCGACATTCTTAACCCATACCCTTGTACTTACTTGCCCCAGGTAGAGACCAACTGTTTCATTCTAATGTTTGCCCAAACAGCATGCATGTGTTCACAGATTTTTACTAAGGAATTACTAACATTGGGTGCCACAAGCCTTAATACTTGGTTCTCTTCCCCTTTCTCTTTTTTAAAAAGCTCTGTCTACATTCATTCCTTTAATGACTTCATCTGCTTCATGGCTTTAAATGCCAGTTACATGCCAAGAAAATAGAAATTACAGTAGAGAAAAATTCATGAAAGTAAAACAAAGAGGCTTATTAAAGGTTCAATACAGTTGAACTGGAAATCCTGCAGAGCATAAAAATGAAACCACAAGTTTGAGGTTCAGTGATCATAGAAACAGTGTTATTGATTTTAGACCAAGAACGGGAACTAATATTCTGGCTGGTTTTCAGACAATCAAGGGGGTTGGAGCAGACTTTCCAAAAGCAGTGACAGCTCAGTATTTGGGGAGTGATCAGGGCTCCATAACTGAGATGGTGGGTGCACAGGATCACAGGGCAATGATAGAACATGCTGGTCTGGGAATGTGCTATATAAATTTTTCTCAAGCCTGTCTTTGGAAGGGGTCCACCATGAAGGATATTTTTTGATAATGTGTGTCAAAACTCTCTGGGAACAAGTTGTAACATCCTGCTTATATATGACCACAGAGGGAAAAATTCTGGGAATAGGCTATGCTAGAGCCCAGAGGCAAAATATTTGCTTCAAGGAATATTTTTTAAGGATGACTTATCAGTTAAGAATAGGAGAGAAGGGGCTGAGCCCCGGTGGCGTAGTGGTTGTGCGCAGGACTGTGGCCCACTGGGATGGAGGTTCGATTCCAGCTCACAGAAGCAAAGGCTAGGCTTCCTACTCTCACCACCTGAGGGCAGTGATGCCACCCCCCAAAAAAAGGAATAGTAGAGAAAAAAAAAAGAATAGTAGAGAAAAGTTGCTGTTTTTAAATGAAGTTTTTTCTCAAGCCTGGACCAGATTCCCCTACTTATGCCACATGCCTCATATAACTTTGACATTTCTGTTGTATTCTTTTTTTTTTTTTTTAATTAAGGAATTCTACGGAAATTCTTTGATCACATTTTAAAGGATGTCTTCTGCATAGATTTGGGACTCCCAGTGTCTGCTTATTTATTATAAGCCTTTGAGATTCCAGGCACTAATATTATCCCAAGTTTTACCAAGATATTCACTGTGCCATGGCTCTGCCACTCTGTTTCAGTGATTCAGAGAAATAATTTAAATGGGGCTCTGTTTGGAGGACTGTTAGATCATTCAAGGGAACTGGTCTAAGGAGTAAGTTCAAATTTATCTTAAGAGTAGCTTTTGTCCGAGTATATTGCTCAATGGTGATTGGTTTTCTGGGTCAAAACATTGGAGGTGTCTTTCATGTAGCATTTGATAGTTCCAATATTAAGTTTAATAACTATACATATCATTAATCTATATAAAATATAGAGTTGGCTCATGATCTGATTCCTGAGGGTAGCCAGTTAAAAAAATACTTAAGAGGAGTTTAACTTGCAGACATTTGAAACTTAGTAGCCTTGTGGCAGATTTAGCTGATTGGTTATTCTATTTCTGGTGTAGTATTTATTCCAAGGTGGCAGGAGACATTGACAATTGTCCAGACTCATAAAGAAAAGTTTGGATAAAGGAAAAGTAAAGGTAATTTCTTTATCCAGGGCAACTTTAGTTAAAGAAAGCAATGTTATACATAACTTATGTATATGTATCAGTATATGTATATGTTATACATAGCTTATGATCTACACAGTTGAATACTTTTTTCAGTAAAACACAAGTAGACGTCTTTCTGGTATTCTCTGCTTTCAGCTAAGATCCATTTGACCTCAGCAATGATGTCTTCAGAATTTATGGTAATATACTATTGATATGCTGCTTCATCTGTATTTGAATTAGGCCCGGCAAAATTTTACTTTTATGTGATATTATTGATGTGGTCGATAACTTCTGCATTTTGGGGGTCATCTTTCTAAGGAATGGACATGGATATGCATCTCTTCTGTCAGTTGACCAGGTAGCTCTAGTCTAAATTCCGTGGCTTCCAGCATTGCCTCAGTTTTTCAAAACATTTCAGCAAAGTGGTAGGAAAATTATAAATAAATTTTTAAAATTCAAGAATACAATTCAACAATTGTGTGTTAAGAGGCTTCAGAGGAATGCCCTGTCCATTAAAGGTTTTTTTAAAATAAGATATCTTTTTTATTATTATTATTTTGTGATGAGTAAGGATGTTCACATTATTGGTTTAATGTATGCTTTCATCATAGAAATGGATATCAAAAGGGACTCCTAAAAGACTTAACATACATTGGACTGTCATATTAACCACCCAAGCAGGAGAAAAACCCAGGTACGGGATTCGTCGTTTGCATTTGGATTGGCAATGTTTGGGGGTCTGGATTATCGACCCAAAATAGGTGTTTACATGGGGCACATGTTAGGGCAGTTCTAGTGTGGAGAGAAAAGGTTTGATTTATTAGTTCAAGCCAGTTTTCCATTAGATTGTTATAAATAAGTGATTGGCCTACTCAACCAATTCAACATTTTTTTAAATACAGAAAAACTTTTTCTCTAGTCATGCTGTAAAATTGCTTGTAAAACTTTTCAAAGTCTGGGAAGGCCATTAAAAGTAATAATAATGCTTCATTTTAATCTGGGTTCTACTGAAACAAGGGATTTGGGACAACCCCAAGTGATGCCATGGGCCTATGTGAATAGCTTCTTCAAAAGTTATTCTAAGAGCTGATGATAGCAGAGAGGACAAAACTATAAATCAACTGTGTGAAGCTAATGGATAGAAATTTTTAATATGACCTGATTTTGGAATTTGATGACAAATCCAACAGGGCCCCATTACTAGCTATTTACCAGGCTGTTATAACAAAAGCTTTCCTTTGTCATACATTAATGGTAGTTATGGGAAAGAGTAAAAGAGCATTAATATGAACTTCTTAACCAAAATACAAAATAATTAACCAAAAATAATATGATAAGGCAGGGCAATTTTTCTTTTTAAAAAAATTCTTATTTCAAAAATAAATTCCTCCATGATTTACAGACCTATATATTTTTAATAGAAAAATTGTGGCTATTATGATTAGTAAAATAAAAATTATCAATATTATCTAGTAATTCCAGCATGAAAATAATTAATGGGGCTGAACCTTGGTGGCAATAGTGGTTGAGTGCGGGACTGCAGCCCATTGGCTTGGTGGTTCAAATCCAGCAGCAGCTCTCCGGGAGCAAGGCTGGGTAGCTCTCACGACCACCAGAGGGCAGTGATGTCGCCCCCCCAAAATAATTAGTGATCACTAACTTATGAATTCTGATGTACAGAATAAGGTAAATTTAAAAGATTTTTAAAAGTATTAGAAGGTAGTGACCTCCCAGGGGGGAACAGGAAGAAAATTTCCCAAGGGACGTGTGTTTAAGGAGATAAAGTGTATGTGAAGGAAATACAGGAGTGTGTATAAATCAGAAACAGAGCCTTGGTGGCATAATTGTCAGACACTGGGCTGAGCTCTGACCCAGTTGGAAACCACCAGGGGCTCTGCAGAAGAGGAAGTTTGGACGTTTCACAGGGACAATTCTACACCCCATACCATCGGGTTGCTCTGAGTTGGCATCGGCTCAGTGGCAGTGAGCAAGAGATAAATTTGAAAATAACAGGTGGCAAATTGCTCATCTTTCATTTTCAGCTGATAAATATGTTCTGTTTCACAAGATGTAATTTCTTTAGGGTTTTCATATAGGGCACCTTACCAGAGAAGAATATCAACTTGGTGAAGGATAATCAAAATAAATAGGAAAGCTAAGATTATAAAGCACATTTCAGAAATGTTAGCAGTCTGCACAAGTCTTGTTCTGTGACCCTAGGTAAGCCATCGACTCGTCATCAAGTCAGGTGGTTAAATTTCTGTTTGGGTTCTCCATTGTTTGGAAAATCTAGGTTGACACCACAGCCTTTTCCCATTGGGAGGGATGGCTTCCAGTTCCAATTGTGTAATTTAGGGGGACTAGGATAACTAAGAATTATATATAACCCCTTTCAATAAGACTTCAGGAAATCTCTTTGCTGATGACTTTTTTTTTTGGCATCACTGCCCTCTGGTGGTGGGAGCAGGAGGCCCAGCCTTGCTGCAGGATTTGAACCTCCAACCCAGTGGGCCGCAGTTTCGCGCACAACCACTACGCCACCGGGGCTCAGCCTGCTTATGACTTTTAAAATATTTTTTAAAAATTTGACATTTGTCCTCTGGGACAATATCAGGCAGACTTGGGATTTGGGTTTTTGGTCATCAAAGACTTTAAACGTGTCTTATTATTTTAAAGATATATAACGTTTAAAGTTAGAATCAATCTAAGCGGTGTCAGTGGGATCACTCACTTTTGAAGAACCTCCTCTTGCCATCATGGTCATTTCAGCTTACATTTCTTGGAGTCCCTGACTTTTCTGATTTATTTTTGTCAGTATTTTGACACAAGCAAAAACATAATTTAATTCATAGGATATTTTGTAATCAACATAATGCTATTAGTTATGAAATAACTGATTCTGGTGTTAAAGGGAAAAGGAAAACAAAATTATTTCCTAGACCTAGAAATTGCGCCTGTTTTTGAATTGTTTTTGAGAATGGCTCCAGGTCTACATCCACGGAGGCCTGCTAGAAATTCAAGTCAGATTCACAAGAGGACATGGAAAGAATGATATCATAGCTGACAGCAGGCAGAGTTTGGCAGAAATCTGAAAATACCAGAACGATGTTTACTTGTATTTTATTGACCATTAGCAAACTAATGGTAACATTGATAAGAATGGACAGGATAAAGACATATCAATGGTTTAAAATGAAGAAATACATGCTGCAGGGTTGTATTTTTGCACTATACTTACTCAGTCTGTTGCTGAGCAAATAATTTGAGAAGCGGGCATATGAAGAACAGAGCATCAGGATAGGAGGAAGGCTCATTAGCAACCTATGATATGCAGATGACACAGCCCTTGCCTGCTGAAAGCCAAGATGATCTGAAGCATCTACCGATGAAGATAAAATACTTCAGGGTGGATTAAAACTCCACGTAAAGAAAACAAAAATGTTCACAACTGGACCAGTAACCAACCTCTGTGTGGGTTGGTTAGATTTTATGTCAACTTTCAACTGTGTGAAAGTGTAGGGATGAAGTTCAGCTAATCAACTTGGTGATGCCTCTTTGGGAGTGTAACCTTTTTATAAGAAAGACGCTGGAAACCGTCTTCTTGCTCTTTGCGCCTCCTTGCTGAGACTGTGTCAGCCTCCAGGCGAGACTTCAGGTGTTTAAAAATGAGGTTCTTAGATCTAGGCCAGGTTCACCTACTCATATTTTATCAATTTTAAATTTCACGTACCAGGAACAATCAAATTTATTTGTATAGCTTAGACTTATCTTGAACTCCAGATTTGTATATCCAAATACTTACTCAGTATTTGACTGCCTAATACTAAGTCAAAACCAAGCACACTGCCATTAAGTTGACTTCACCTTACAGTGAATCTCTGTAGGTTTTCCCATTTGTTTTAATTAAGGACATCGTGCTTGATAAAGTAAAGGAGCAGTGAAAGGAACAGGTCTGCTAGTAAATGCTCAAAGGGGCATTCCGGTCAGATGGAAGCCTCTACCCCAAGGTAGGCAGCTCAAGCTCCATGGGTGAGCAAACCCAATTCCTGAATTTAGTGCCCAGAGGTATCCCACTTTGCAAACCAGCCTCCTGAACATAAACACTCAGCTGTTCTAGCTCAGTGGGTTGGAAGTCTGCCACTCTGTTCCATGCCCTGGCTTCTTGTGCTGCTGCTGCTCCTCTAATGTCAGTCATCTTCTGAATCCCAGGAGGTTGGTTCACTGTGCAGTAATGGCAATGAGATCTTCTCCTTCTCAGGGGGCTCGTTTTATATACAGCAGGATAGCATTCCAGGGAATCCCGTTCACAGTTCCTCACAGTTGAATCCTATTCGTATCTTTCTACCTTCATACCTCATACCTTCATACCTTCATACCTCATGCAGGGAAAGGTTGTTTGGTTTGGTGCAAGTTAGAGATTTTTACTAGAAGAACCACATTAAATAATTAACTATTCCTGCATCAAAGACTGAAAATATTAATAGGAGCAGACAGCCTCAAATTTCTCCCATGGATTGGCTATTTTAAGCAACCAACCTTGCCATTAACAGTCCAACCCTTACCTCACAGTATCATTGAAGTTCCTTAAACTTAAACATCTTAAAACTCAATGATGCACTAGAGCCTAAATCCTAAAGCAGTTGGTCTGTGGAAGGCTGAGGTATATAGAAGGGGCCCTAACTCCGTTTTAAGTCTTGAAATAGTTCAGATGCCATTTAATTATGTTACTTTCCCAATGTTTGCTATTAAGCCAGCAACGTCGCTATACTTAAACAAGTCTGGGGTGAACTCAGGGAAGGGAAGTTTGCCTTCAGTAAGAGTGTGTTTAAAAAAAAGTGTGATTAACTAAAAAAAATAAATAAATAAAAGTTGATTAACTAGTTTTCAGAGAGTGCTCATACAAAGATCTTATCTGGGTCTTTACCAAAGGCATTCAATGAGATGCGTGTTGTATAATTTTAAGATGGATATTATCTATTTAATTGTAGATCCTGTTATTGTCTTGAAGCCAGCCATCTTATAGCTAAGACTTTGAGTCTCGTGATTGATCCTGATCGCTGCGTAACTGAAGCCCCAGAACCAATCCTGTGATCTATATTAATCTGCTGTTATGTATATCATAATAATAGCCCTTTCCGCATTTCTCTAGTCCTGCCTGCAACAGGGATGGGCTGAATTGTCACCAATATTGTGATGATTTCCTTTGTTCTCGAGATTATATAATAAGCACCCCTGCCTGTGGCTCTTCAGACTTCCTACTGTCTGAATGCTGATGGTTTTGCTACCAACCCACTTCTCCCTCTGTGTAGCTGAGAAACAGCCAGAGATGGATGTAAGTAAAAGGGGAACTCATCACTTTGGCTGATCAAGTAGGTATAAGGCAGAATTACCAAGACAAGTTCCCCAAAAAGGGAGATTTGCAGTTTTATTCATGTACATCAAGAAGTAAACTGCATATGTGATGCATATTAATATGTGATAGATGTCTGAAGAATAATCATGAATATTAATTAGGACCAAGTTATGATTCTTGATCAGAAAAATGGTTTATTGGATGTCTCACTTTCAAATGTTGTCCTTTTACTTTCGAATTTAATCTTCACTTTCCATTGTTGTCCGAGTTGGTCAGGTGAGTTATTCCATGACCTGCAGGTTGTGAGTGTCCTTTCTGCACATGTTTGGCTGGTTATAATGGATACTGCTTGCCATGTGCCAAGAAATACTTTCCTGGAAGGAACCCAAACCAAAAAAATCAAACTGGCTGCTATTGAATCCATTTTGATTCATCACAACTCTTTTAGACAGACTAGAAATACTCTAGGTTTTCCAAAGCTGTAAATCTTTACTTCAGAATACATCCTCCTCTTTATCCCTTTGCTGCTGACTTTGCAGTTAGCAGCCCAACACTTAATCAACTACACCAATGTGGCTCCTTCCAGGAAGGAAAATTCAGTTTAATTATAGGCAATATATGAAGTAAATGTCTTTCTACATCCCGTAGCAACACCTTTTCTAGCCTAAGGATAAGTTCATTGAGCAAGCTGTGGCATTTGCAATGTTACACAGAGTGAAAACAGTTTGGGCAGTGGTCTCAGTTTCTCTCATCCAGATGATTGTCTACTCTTTGCCCTCTTTAAGGCTTCATAAAAGGTTTGAATCTGGGGTCTTTTTTCCCCTAGCACAGTGAAATTTCAGGCTGTGCAAGACAGAAGATGTGATACTCTGAAAATAACCCTAGAAATAACCTGACTAGTGTATCTTCTGCTGTTGTCCTTTCTTCCCAAGTGTTGCCCTAGTTGCTGTGCTGGCTCTGAGCTTAGGCTCCCGCTAACCCAGTGCTGCTATTATATCCCCACCCCTGTCATTATGATTATCTACCAGGACCTCATCAGCCATGATGACATCTTCTCTGACATGTTCAAGAACCACAAGACTCAGCGGGGCTCTGCAGAAGTTGAGGGAAAAAGGTAACATTGGTAGAAATGCCCCAACTGACAGTCTCAGTGGTGAAAGACCCAAAAGCACAGTAATCATTGGTGTTAATATTGTGAGCTGTCAATTTCAGGAAAACAGCTTCACAAAAGAAGTCTTCAAGAAGTTTCTCAAAGATGACATGAAATCAATCAAAGGCAAACCTGAAAAACAGAAACCAGAAAGAGTTAAACCTTGTATGGCAGGGATGCAAAAACAAATCAAGCATACTCTTGCTAGTTTCAAAAACGACCAGGTCTTTATTGGTGAAAACATGAATCCAGATAGCATGTTTGTTCTGCTGGGTTACTGTGAGGATGGTGTGACCTCACATATGATCTTTAAGGATTATGGCAGTTGGGCTGAGCCCCGGTGGCGTAGTGGTTGTGCATGGACTGCGGCCCACTGGGACGGAGGTTCAATTCCAGCAGTGGGGCTGGGCCTCCTACTCCCACCGCCGGAGAGCAGTGATGCCCGCCCCCCCCCCAAAAAAAAAAAAGGATTATGGCAGTTACATAATCTCCTGTCAACTTGTGGAGAGGTGGAGCCTAACATGTAAATCAGGTGTGTCAAATTGTGAAGAGGTGGAGCCTAACATGTAAATCAAGTCATAGCCAATTATGCCTCTGTGTGGCTATGGCCTTTTCCTGAAAATTCTGGGAACTTTTGTCTCCCTCCTGGGAGGTGGGAAACACACATTCCCTGTGAGACATTCCTGTTGACAAGCCAGATGGAGCTACACTGATGGAGCGAGAGCCCTGGAGCAGAAGGAGCCATGTGGAGACCCACACTAGCGCTGAGATGCTTCCACTATCATTCGATCCACAAGGCTCTTCATTCACTGGCCTGTGATCTTTCTGTATTTGGTATCTTTGCGTGTGTTCTGTGAGTCTGAAAAGGAATTTATAGACTGGTATTGGCATATGGACTACTATCAGCCTTATGGACTTAATCTGGACTGGGCTCTTAATATACAATTACTCTTTGATATAAAGTTCTTTCATCCTCGCTTTGGCAGCACATATACTAAAACTATATAAAGCTCTTTCTTATACACATATGAATGAATTTGTTTCTCTAATCAACCCAGACTAACAAGGATATTTAGAAATAGAGAAATGCTAACAAATTATATCCCCAAACAAAACAAAAATCCCTATAGAGCAGTTCCGGTTTGTAACACATGGGATGTAAGTCAGAATTGATTCTAAGGCAAGATTGTTTGATGATGATGATGATGATGATGATGATGATGATGATTATTGGATAAAGAGAAACCAGTGGGGAATTAGGAGGGGGGCATTGCTCTTTTATATAGTGTACTAGGTGAGGTTCAAAGACCCTGAGGGAGAACATGCTGGACATATAACACCATGTTATATGTAACACCAGTATGCATGGCATAGAGTGAAAGAAAGTATGATAAAAAGTGAGGTTATTTTATTTCAGGAGCTAGTGACCTTCAGAGATGTGGCTGTAGACTTTTCCCAAGAGGAATGGAATTGCTTGGATTCTTCTCAGAAGCATTTATATAGTAATGTGATGTTGGAGAACTACAGGATCTTGGTATCACTGGGTAAGGATACAAATTCCACATCTATTCCTAAGAAGCAATTTGATAATTGTGAATGTTTAGGTAGCATCTGAAATACTGGAATGGATGTCTCCTTTATATGCCAAAGAAATTATTTCTTTTTTTGTTGTTGTTTTTTTTTAGGCATCACTGCCCTGGTGGTGGGAGTAGGAGGCCCAGCCTTTGCTCCTGGGAGCCGGAATTGAACCTCCATCCCAGTGGGCCGCAGTCCCGCACACAACCACTACGCCACCGGGGCTCAGCGAAATTATTTCTTATTAGTGGATTTGCCTTCCTTTTGCTCTAGTCTTATAAATATCCTAAATATATATTTCTTTGACTTACTGTAAGTTCTCTCTTCCCTGATAATCCAAGGGTTGAATGTAAATCTGATTTATTTTGATGTTTATAGGACTTTTTTTTTTTTAGGACTTTGTTTTTCTAAGCCAAGTGTGATATTAATGTTGGAACAAGGTAAAGAGCCTTGGATGGTGAAGGGAGGACTGACTACAGGTCTGTGTTCGGGTGAGTAAAGAGGAAACAGTCAAGCAAATTATTTCTCAAGTAACAGCTCAACTTAACTCAACCTTGAGCCCCCTTTTACTATACACTGTTGAAATATTCTTCTCAAATGTTCTAGGTCTTAGAGCCAAGCCCCATTATGGGTCAGAATATAATCGTGGCATTTATAGGTGCTTGAAAAAAGTGCCCTTCTGTTCTTGGGTAGAGTGTTCTATAATTATAAATTAGACCCTCTTGGTTGGTGGTATCGTTTACCTCTATATCCTTACCGGTTTCTTCCCACTTGTTTTATAAAAAAATCCAAGGGTAGATAAAGTGTGACTAGTTGTGAGAATGTAATTAAAATTGGGACTTAACAAGGTAGGGTGAAGAAGGAGTAGTAAGGAAATGACAAAAGATTTAAAATTCAACCCTGACCTCCCTAAAAGTTATTTCATAATTCTTCATAGGTAGAATTTTTTTAAAAGAATAGAATGTTATATATTTAAAAATGTCTAGCATGATATATAACTTTTCAAAATTTAGATACATAGTGTGTTTAAATCCATTTGTGCATTTTTCTAATGGCCCTGAAATATAGGAATAGAGATCTACTTATATATTTTTAGATATGTATCTAAATTTTTTATTTTCTACAGTACTACAGTCATGATGTTTTCATTTTCCTAGTTTGTAATTTATAGTCTTCATTCATTTACTTTTTTATAAATGTCAGAATTTTTCTTAAAGAAAAAAAAGTCTATTAAAGATTATATTGAGATTTGATTGAAATTGAGTGGCAAAGAAAGTGATGATTCATTATGTTATTGATTCATCATATATAAAAATAATAATTGCATCACCCTTATTTAGATGTTTTAAAATTCCTAAAAGTTTTAAATTTGGAGGAGGATTTTGTTTTTGCTTATTACTTGTAAAATTCATTTCTAGCATTTTGTTTTATTTTTTCTCTCTAGAGTGTTGTTACCATTGTTTATAATACCTTTATAATCCATAATTGTTGATTGCTTTTCCATTATTTCACTGCTCAGGCATAAATTTTGAGGAACTACTTGTCTCTTCTTTTTCTCATTCCATACACAATATATTTAGAATCTGATCACCTTGGCCTCTTTTCTGAATCACATTTTCTTTGTCCAAAAGCTATGTTTGCTAGGGAGCCTATAAGGCTTAAGTAGCCTGGTACCCCACGCCATCCCTGCCTTCATATCCTACTCCCCTCAAACATAGCAGACCTCTATCTACCTTGTGGTTTTCAATCTAGCTATTCTGTCCAGAGTGCTCTTTCCTCAATTTTCTAAGTGACTAAGTCTAGTCACTTCACATTTTTGTTTAGATGTTAATTTATCCATAGTTTTTACCTCTGATATTCCTTACACTCCTGTTCACCTTAACCTTGTTTTGCTTTGTGTAGTACTTAGTACTTTTTGCACGCAATTAAAATTACTTATTATCATTTATTTTCTGTAGTCCTAAGAATTAAGGTCAATACAGGTAAAAATCTTTGATTTGTTTATGAGAATATAGAAAACATATACAATAGTACTTGCAGTACCTGGCACAAGGTAAATGAATGGAGTAGCCAGAAGAATAAAGATTATTTTAGTACTTGTACTGTTCATATAGGCATAACTTTTTAGCTGAGCCCAGACCACCTCCAGCATGTGTCTGTGCTTGTCCTGAAATTCACCTCACTGGTTATCTCATAATTTAATTCATTTCTCCTCATTAATTCATTTCTTTGTGAGTTATTTAGATCTTGCACATTTAAGAATTATAAAAACAATGTTCTTATGGGTTTAATTTGCTATGAAATTTTTCTATATCATTTAGAGAAGACTTTTAAAATATTTTCCAGGCTGGGAATCTATGTGTAAGACTGAAGAATTAACCCACAACCAGGCCATATATGAAAAAGAATCATCCCAGAAGATAAAAGAAAAACTTAAAAGCTATGCCCTTGAATACTCAAGTTTAAAAGACAAATGGAAAGGTGATAGCCATTTTGAGGGGAAACAAGGCAATCAGAAGACATATTTTAAAGAAGAGACAATGACTCATGAAGAAATCCTTGTTGATAAAAGAGGACAAGAATATAACAAATCGTGGGGAAACTTCTATCAGAACATACTTTTTCATAAACAACACATAATCCCAAAAGAAGAGAAAGTACATAGACCTGACACACATAAGAAAAGTTTCCCAAAAAATCCAATGGGCCTTAAGCCCAAGAGTGTCTATGTACAGAAGAAACTTTTGAAATGTAATGACTGTGAAAAAGTCTTCAGCCAGAGCTCATCTCTTACTCTTCATCAAAGAATTCACACCGGAGAGAAACCATACAAATGTATAGACTGTGGAAAAGCCTTCAGCCAGAGATCAAATCTTGTTCAACATCAAAGGATTCATACTGGAGAAAAACCCTATGAATGTAAGCAATGTAGCAAAGCCTTTAGTCAGAATGCACATCTAGTTCAACATCTTAGAGTTCACACTGGAGAAAAACCTTATGAATGTAGGGTTTGTAGGAAAGCCTTTAGCCAGTTTGCCTACCTTGCTCAACATCAGAGGGTTCATACTGGAGAGAAACCCTATGAATGTATTGAATGTGGAAAAGCATTTAGCAATAGATCATCTATTGCCCAACACCAGAGAGTTCATACTGGAGAGAAACCTTATCAGTGTAATGTCTGTGGAAAAGCATTTAGTCTTCGTGCATATCTTACTGTACACCAGAGAATACATACTGGAGAGAGACCATATAAATGTAAGGAATGTGGGAAGGCCTTCAGTCAGAATTCACACCTTGCCCAACATCAAAGAATACATACTGGAGAAAAACCTTATATATGTCAAGAATGTAGAAAGGCCTTCAGCCAGATTGCATACCTTGCTCAACATCAGAGAGTTCATACAGGAGAAAAACCTTATGAGTGTATTAAATGTGGGAAGGCTTTTAGCAATGACTCATCCCTCACTCAACACCAGAGGGTGCATACAGGAGAGAAACCTTATGAATGTAATGTTTGTGGAAAAGCCTTCAGTTACTGTGGATCTCTTGCCCAGCATCAGAGAATTCACACTGGAGAAAGACCCTATGAATGTAAGGAATGCAAAAAAACCTTCAGACAGCATGCACATCTTGCTCATCATCAGAAAATTCACATTGTGGAGTCACTCTCACCACCCAAACCAATCAGTCCCCAAATCCTGTAGCTTTTATCCTCCAAATCTGGCGTATATCCTTCTCTGTTACTCGCTTGCTCACTCATTTGCTCGTGTTGTCACTTCAACCAGAATTTATCTAGACAGCTGCTGTCATTTCCTAAAGAATTTCTTTTATCTGCTTTTATTCACCATAAATCCATTTCCACAAGGCATCCAGATTGATCTTTTTATTTTTTTTTTGGGGGGGGGCATCACTGCCTCCGGTGGTCGTGGGAGCTACCCAGTGCCACTCCTGAGAGCAGCCACTGGATTTGAACCGCCAAGCCTGCAGGCTGCAGTCCCGCACTTAACCACTTACGCCACTGGGGCTCAGCCCAAGATTGATCTTTTTAAAAGTATAAAAATACACACAGTGCCAGTGGTGCACAGGTTATAAGTGCTCAGCTGCTAACTAAAAAGTCAGTGATTTGAACTTACCAGTTGCCCTGCTGGAGAAAGATGTGGTAGTCTATTCACATGAAGATAACAGCCTTGGAAACCCTCTTAAGTCAGTTCTACTATGTCCTAGAGGGTCACTATGGGTTGGAATCAACTTGATGGCAGTGGCAGTTTGCTATGGCTTTTTTTTTATTGTTCTTGAGCTAATACAATCATAAAAATTGTATATGAGACTCTCCCCTGCCTGATTAGTACTAGGATTCAGCCTTATTTTATTTCGGTCTCTGAGTACTAAGCACTTCACATGACTAAGAATTTAGATGATGGGAAAATCATTGCTGTGCCACTATTGTGACACTGTATGACTGAACAATTTGTGTGACTTACAAAATCTCAGGGTTTTCTCTATTAAAAGGCAATAAATGTATGTACTGGAAAATATATTGATAAGTATTAGCTTCCATTGTAGATTTGTGCATAAAATATGCTTCATGTAAGCAAATGCTCAATAAGTAATAACTGATTTGTATCAAGTGCCTACTGTGCACTACACTGTGTAAAGTACTCAACATGTGTAAACTCATTTACTTCTTACAACTAAAACAAGATGTCTTCATAAGCCAAGTAGAGCATCCCTGGGAAGTAATCAGGTTAGAACAAGGAAAGCCTAAAGATTGTAGAACATACGTGAGAGTCTCTGTACCTTACTGGGTAATTAATACAAAGTAGAAAAATAGGACTTAAAAACGTTTTAGGTGGTTTTTAATGAGAATATATTGGATGATGTTCTTGCTGTTAGATGCCATCATGTCATCGCTGACTCATAGCAGTCCTCTGTGCAATAGAGCAAATATTGTCCGATCCTGTGCCATCCTCACAGGTGTTATCTGAGTCTATGTCAATTCATCTGGTTGAGGGTCTTCCTCTTTTTCTCTGATGCTATACTACAAGCATGGTATTCCTCTTTCTCTAGTGACTTACCCCTCCTGGTAACATGTCCAAAATATGTGAGGTAAAGTCTCACCATCCTCACTTCTGTGGAGCATTTGTCATTCTTCCAAGACATGTTTGGTAGTTCATGTTGTAGTTCAGTGCCATTGAGTCAGTTTCTACTCAGCAAATCTTGTAGGACAAAATGCCTGATCTTGTGCCATCTTAACAATTGTTTGAGCTCATCGTTGCAGCCATTGTGCCAACCTAATGAGCATGTTCTTGTCTGTGGCCCATTACCAAGTGATCCCTGGTGGTGCAGTGAATTAAGCATTGGACTCTAACTCAAAGGTCAGCAGTTTGAACCCAGTAACTGCACCTTGAGAGAAAGATGAAGTAGTCAGTTTCTTAAAATATTTACAGCCTCAGAAAACCTAGGGAACAGTTCTATTCTAAGAGTCCAAACTAACTTAGTGGTAGTTGGTGTACTTCCCAAGTATGATGTCCTACTCCAGGGATTGATCCCTCCTGATAACATGCTCAAAGTACATAAAATGAAGCCTTAATGTTCTTGCTTTTAAGGAGCAGTCTGACTGCATTTTTAAAACAGATCTGTTTCTGATAGCCCATGATATATTAAATATTCTTAGCCATAATTAAAGTACATTAATTTTTTTATCTTCCTTATTTTTCAGCTTTTGTATGCATTTAAGGCAGTTGACCATGCAAAGGTATTGGATAGTGTGGATATAACAAATTATGGATTACATTGCAAAGAATATGAATTTTGGAGTACTTAATTGTGTAGTTATAGAACATTTGCATAGACAAGAGGATAAATAATGCATGGTTTAAAAACCAAGAAAGATGTGCATCAGGATTGTATTCTTTCACTATACATATTTGATCTGTATGCTGAACAGTTAACCAGAGAGGCTGTACTATATGAAGAAGAATGGATTGGCACATCAATTGAAATAAGAAAAATTGGGATACACTGAGAATATAGAATTTCTGTTTAGAGTATATCACAAGTCTAAAAATTCAATAAACATGAAAACTCATTTTTCCATACATAGGTTCTAGGCTTGGGTAATTATATGCTCACACAATGATTCAAATTAATTCTAATGCATTTAAACTGTTTCACCATATAAAAAGTTTTCAAGGTTTTGGTTTATTTGTTGAGAAACTAAAAAGGAGCTTGAAGGAAGAAAACATATATTAGGTTTCCATTCATTCAATGAAAATTGAGTAGCTACTATTTGCCAAAGTTGCCCTGGTAGAGCAATGGGTCAAGGACTTAGCTGCTAACTGGAGGGTCAGTCATCAATTTCTTCAAGGAAGTAAAGACCTGGAAATCTCCTGTAAAGAGGACAGTCTAAGAAAACTGTCTCATAGGGTGACTATGAGTCAGAATTGACTTGATGGCATACAACAATCATAATTTGCCAGACATTGTTTTGGATACAAGGAGACAATGAATCAACAAGGCTATGTCCTAAACAGGATAAATTGTAGAGATGGAGATAGTATTAATATTTAAATCCTCATATTTAATAGTAGTACTTAAATATAAAAACTAATACCAGAAAACTGCAAAATAATCATTTAAAAAATCGAGACAAAATTAACTTCTTTACATACACTGCAATCCAAACAAACCACTCAATGGGCCTTTGTTTTACTCTTTGATGTCACAAGTGTATTCTGAAATTAGTCTATATACATTTTTAAGGATACAAAAAAACTTGATATTATCTATGTATATGATACAGGATTTTTCATGTCCATTGAAGATGGATGAATTTGTGGTATGAGTATAATTGACTACGTGCATTAATAGTAAGGGTAATGCAAAATAAAATAGTGAACTATTTCAAAAGCTTCACATTGGAAAAAATTCCATAACAATTATGGAAAAATGTGCAATAGGAACTTCCACAACAGTGCTATTGGAAGTAACTGTATCTAGAGCAATTGGGTAACCTCTGGTAAAGTGAATACTATGTGAAATCCCAACTCCACACTTAAAATTACACCTCCGTATGTTTGGGAAGACACATGAATGGAGGCCCACTGAAGCATTGTGAGAATGAAAATTGAAAACAAATAAGGCTTAAATATATGTTAGAAGAGTGGGCTAGAGGTAATTGTATCAACATAGATAAATCTCAAAAACAGTATTGAGATAGAACTTGAAAGTGTTTTGTATGATATAGTATCGGCAATATAAAGTGAAAACAAATCAATATAGCTTTTTCATGGCTAAGTACTAAATAACATTCATGAAAATAAATTTGAGTCAAACCTGGGGAGGAGGAAAAATGCAAGGGAGATTCCTTTAAAAAAAGAAAGCAAATGTGGCTGATTCTTTTTTTGTGGGGTGGGGGCATCACTGTGGCTGATTCTTGTGTATAAAAAATTACAGGTGATTGGCCAACTAGATGCCGCCATGTTGTGGTTTGTGGGTCGTGTGGCTGCTGCCTCGGCCTCCAGGGCCTTGCAGGGACTCAACTCTTCAGCGTCCCTACCCCAAGCCCAGCTTTTGCTGCAGGCTACCCCGGCAGCACTCCAGCACGCCAGAGACTATGCAGCCCAAACTGCTGCTTCACCAAAGGCAGGCACCACCACCTGGCGCACCGTGGCGGTCATCAGAGCCATGGTGGATGTCCAGTTTGGTGAGGGACTGCCCCCCATTCTAAATGCCCTGGAAGTTAAAGGCCGGGACACCAGGCTACTTTTGGAGGTGGCCCAGCATTTGGGTGAGAGCACAGTCTGGATCATTGCTATGGATGGTACTGAAGGCTTGGTTAGAGGCCAGAAAGTTCTGGATTCTGTTGCACCCATCAAAATTCCTGTTGGCCCGGAGACCTTAGGCAGAATGATGAATGTCCTTAGGGAACCTATTGATGAGAGAGGGCCCATCAAAACCAATTTGCTCCTATTCATGCTGAGGCTCCCGAGTTCATGGAGATGAGTGTTGAGCAGGAAATTCTGGTGACTGGTATCAAGCTTGTGGATCTGTTGGCTCCCTATGCTAAGGGTGGCAAAATCGGGCGTTTTGGTGGTGCTAGAATCGGCAAGACGGTGCTGATCATGGAATTAATCAACCATGTTGCCACAGCTCATGGTAGTTACTCTGTTTTTGCCGGTGTTGGTGAGAGGACCCGTGAGGGCAATGACTTATACCATGAAATGATCGAGTCTGGGGTGATCAACTTGAAAGATGCTACCTCTAAGGTTGTGCTGGTGTACGGGCAAATGAATGAACTGCCTGGTGCTCGGCCCGCGTCGCTTTAACTGGACTGACTGGCAGAATACTTCAGAGACCAAGAAGGTCAAGATGTCCTTCTTGATAGCATTTTTGCTTCACCCAGGCTGGCTCAGAGGTGTCTGCCTTGTTGGGCAGAATCCCCTCTGCTGTGGGTTACCAGCCTACCCTGGCTACTGATATGGGTACCATGCAGGAAAGAATCACCACCACCAAGAAGGGATCAATCACCTCTGTGCAGACTATCTATGTGCCTGCTGATGACTTGACTGACCCGGCTCCTACTACTACCTTCTCCCGTTTGGGTGCTACCACTGTGTTGTCTCGTGCTGTCGCTGAGCTGGGCATCTATCCAGCTGTGGATCCTCTGGATTCTACCTCTCTCATCATGGATCCCAACATTGTCGGCAGTTAGCATTATGATGTTGCCCGTGGGGTGCAGAAGATCCTACAGGACTACAAATCCCTCCAGGATATCATCGCTATCCTGGGTATGGATGAGCTTTCTGAGGAAGACAAGTTGACTGTATCCCGGGCACGGAAAATCCAGCGGTTCTTGTCGCAGGCGTTCTAAGTGGCTGAGGTCTTCACGGGCCACATGGGGAAGCTGGTGCAGCTGAAGGAGACCATCAAAGGCTTCCAGGAAATTTTAGGAGGTGAATATGACCATCTCCCTGCGCAGGCCTTCGACATGGTGGGACCCATTGAGGAGGCTGTGGCAAAAGCTGATAAAGTGGCTGAAGAGCATTCTCGAAAGGGAGGGGTCCTTTGAGCCAACTGACCCCTGTGCATCTCCTCCCTCCCCCCCCCCCCCCCCCCCCCCCCCCCCCCCCAATTTAAAAGCTTGTTTTCTGTATAGGCCGCTCAAGAACCTTGGATGAAAATGTGTTCAGTCTAAAGAATATTTCAGGTTTCCAATAAAATGTACTTCCCTCAAAAAAAAATATTGGTGCTTATTCTGTGCATTTTTCTGTATATTTAAACTTTTATAATAAAAAAATAAACATTTTAAGGATTTACTTTGTCAGCCATTTCCTTCCTATATACTGGACATGCCACCTCCCCCATCCACCCCACCACTGAGAATGGAGCTGCAATGCCATGCTTCTAATATACTCTTTTTAAAACACTGAGTTGTAATCCCTACTGAAGGCTGAAATCCTTCATTTTCAGCAGCAAGTACTTCAAGTGCTCAATTTTAGTAAGCAAGGTTGTGCCATCTGCATATTACAGCTTGCTAATAAGCCTACCTCCAATCCTGATGCCACATTCTTCTTTATAGTCATATAATTGCTATTCAAATAGTAACTTGAAAATCCACCCTTTACAATTGAGTGATTTAGGTTTACTGAGAGGATTGGTTGGCTCATAGTCCTGTTCAAAGGGACAGACCTCAAAATTGACAAGGTGTTTGTATATATAAATGGCCAGTTCCAAAAAGACAAGGGCAGAGAGGCATACGTTTCCTAAAAGTAAAAGCTGTGGCACTAGTTAAGGGCGGGAACACTTAATGATGGCGAGAGGTCAGAAGGGGGCCCAATGACAGAGCATTAGTTGCAGAGAAACAGCAATAGCAGTAGGAGTGCAGTGGCAAGGACTTCCACACCAGCAGATGGTAGTTAGGGGTGAGTCAGCCTGTGGAACAGTGGGGCGCACCTCCAGGCAAGAGGTCACTGAACTGGTAAAATCAATTTCAAATATATTTAATCAAATATATTTAAAGTGCTATTTTAACATGTAATCAATATAAAATATATGGAGATATTTAAAATTTTTAAACTAGTCACCTTTTGAATGGTCAATAACCATAGATGGCCAGTAAGTATTCTGTTGAACAACATAGAAGCTAGACCATTATGAAAAATAATAGAGAAGATTACTAAGCATAAGAAAAAACTTCAAAAATACAAGAGAGATGAATTGTAACAAATGACATCAAATGGAACAATTACTGAAAGATAAAAGGAGAATGCTTTAAAAACTCTAAAATGGGTTCTTAGTGCATTAAAGAAATCCTGGGGGGGTGGGGGGGAGGTTCCTCAAGGGGAAAAGAAGAAGAAAAAATTATTAACAGCATGGACATGTAGACATTATAATATCTCTCTGGAAAGTAATACAAAAAGTCAAAGGGTAGGAGATATCAATAACCTAATTTTAGGGGCTGAGCTCCGGTGGTGTAAGTAGTTGAGTGCGGGACTGCAGCCCGCAGGCTTGGCGGTTCAAATCCAGCGGCGGCTCTCAGGAGCGGCACTGATGGTCGCCCACGACCATCAGGGACAGTGATGCCTAAATAAATAAATAAATAAAATAACTTAGTTTTAAGAACTAAGCTGGGGCTGAGCCCCGGTGGTGTAGTGGTTGTGCGCGGGACTGCAGCCCACTGGGACGGAGGTTCAATTCCAGCAGTGGGGCTGGGCCTCTTACTCCCACCACCGGAGAGCAGCGATGCCTCCCCCCCCCCCCCCCCCAAAAAAGAAGTAAGCTATCTGATCCTATTGGGAAATAGAAAGAGAATGGGGCTCAATCTCACTAATAGCAGTGCAACTTAATCTTGAGATTCTGTCTCACTAAGTTTTGCTATTGTGTAAAAAGCTACTGGAAAAAAACCCAAGCATAAGTAAAATGTGTCATTTTATTGGCAAAAATAGAAATGGAACCTCTTTGAAGATAATATCTACAAAAAAATGACAATGCCGTAATCATTTGTATATTTTGCAAATATAAATACAAGAAAAAGATACACTCAGTGCTGAAAAATGAAACAGCACAAGAAGGAAGGAAGCTATACAGAATATTAAATGCAGTTTGATTGAAATAGTTTTTAGAAATAAAATTTATTTTCTATTTTTCATTTCTCAAGAGTTGATTATTCCTTCTTGTAGTTTTCCTTTTGCTCTTGTCATTCTACATGTGATTATTTTCTTTTTAGCACCTATTGTCTTCTTAATATCTAAAAACATATTAGTTCTATTTTTTTTAGTTTTTTTTTTTAGTTCTATTTTTTAAACATGTCTTCACCCTTTTTTCTCAGTATTCCCTCTTTAACTGATATTATTACTTCTTAAGACTTCAACACCACTTCTATGCTTTGGGGGACACAATTATATTTCTAACCTGAAAGATTTGAAATCCAACTTCATTTATCCACTTGAATTTTCTATTCAAATGCCAATTCTTAAATATTCTAAGCCGTCATATTTTACCAAGCCATCTCTTTATCTGGATTTCTTTTTTTTTTTTTTTTTACCTTCCTCCCCCTGGATTTCTTTTTACATTTAAATGCTACAGTTTCCTTCCAACTGCAAGTGAAACTAAAAATTTAAAAATTCTTTAGCTCTTGCTGAGCCCCGGTGGAGTAGTGGTTGTGTGGGGGACTGCAGCCCACACACAGGGTTGGCGGCTCAAATCCAGCAGCAGCTCTATAGGAGCAAGACTGGGCCTCCTACTCCCACCAGGGGGCAGTGATGCCAAAAAAAATTCTTTAGTTCCTCCGTTTATCTGATTGAAAAATGTATTTTGGAAATTTATCATAGATATGGTATTTATTTTTCATTATTTTAGGTCCTCACTTTTTTGGTGAAGTTGAATGTTCTCTATAAAGATCAAACACATTTTATTGGATTTATTCCTATGAACCTTTCAATTTTGTTGATAATGTAAATAACATTGTTATTTTTTTAGCAAGTTAACAGTATCCTACCAGCAATGGAGACTCCATACAAGTTAAAATAAGGCTTTTTTCCCCCTTGTTTGGCTTTTAAAATATGTGTATTATAGAAAACTGAAAAGCAAACAGCTAAAAAGAAAACACAAAGGTATCCAAAATCATTTGGAAGATTTGACAGTTACAGTTTGACACCCCTTTCTATATCCTAGGTGTGTATATAGATAAATGAACATATAATTTTAGGTGGCTAAGTTCTCACAATATGAATTCATAAATATACACCAATTCAAAGTCTAAAGCCATGGGTATTTTGACAAGCCAGACTATATTAGGTTGACTCCATTAAGAAAGGAAACACAAAATTCTGTTTTAGGGGAGAATTTTTTTTTTTTGCGAAGATTTTTATAAAAGACAAATATGGTAATTGGCCTCTATGGCGGTGAATCTAGTTAGCTTTAAAAAAATTTTTAATTTAGCATACTTTGGGCCTTTGAATTTGTTTGTCCTTTAACACAGAGCAATATTATGTAACTAAAGTGAACAAATGTAACAATGTTTAGGCAATCTGAGCTTACCTAACTTCCAGTCATTGAACCCTTCCCTTTCTCTCTCCTTTCCCACTCCCCACCATTCTTCAGAATACTGCCTCGAAGACATCAGAATGAATAATTCCATTTCCCCAAACTCAAGCATTCCTATGAATTAAAAAAAAACAAGGGGAAAATATCTGAAGAGTGTTATTTTAAAATCTTTTAACATATGTAAGGAATTTCTAAACATCTAGAATTTCTAGTTGTTTCCAATAAGGACTTAAATTTGTCCACGATCCATAAAAGCTGTATTGAACATAATACAATTGTAACAAAGGTTAGAATGCAAAAATGTCTTCTAAAAAACATTCTGGTCTAGAATCCCTCCCCCTTCTCACCTCTATCAACTCAGTGAACAAAAAGAAGCATATGCATGGTCCTAGGGGATTTAAAACAATTTTCCTTTCTCAAGTTATTCCTCTGAATTTGAACATAAGATGTTGACCCGAATGCAACAGCATTCCTCTTGATTGTTTCATTCTCAGCATAACTCATACAATTTTCTCATTCAAAATGGCCAATAGCAGTCCAGTTCAGTGCACTAATGCCTGGAATATCCATCTTTACATGTTCCACTTCATTTAATAATTCCCAATTTTCCTAGATTCATGCTTCATGCATTCTAAGTTCCAATTGTTAATGGATGTTTGCCACTATTTCTTCCCACTTTGAGTCATGCCTCATGAGTAAAGGAAAGTCTGGCAGGCTTTCCTCGGTCTGAGTCATTTTCGTGGACGCTCCTTTGAGAAGACAACCCCTGCTCAGCCACATTTGGAATGCCTCTGACCTCAGAGGCTCATCTTCTAGCACTCTCTCCAATAGTGTTCGACTTCTTTTCAATATATGACAACGTTTTCATTCTGTCCATAGATTTTCAGTGGCTAATTCCTCAGAAGTAGATAGGCTGTCCCTTCTTCCTAATCAGGTCTTAGTCTGGCAGCTGCCCCAAACCTGTTCACTTTGAGTGATCCAGCTGCATGTGAAATACCTGTGACATAGCTTTCATCATCACAGCAGCATAAGTCATCAAAGTATGGCAAACTGACAGACAAGTGTTGAACATTTAGAAACTAGATTCTGCAAAATAAGGACTCATTTGTACATTATATATACTCTACTCTGCAAAGCAAAATGCCTACAATGGTTTTGTTTGAGACTGTCCAAATATGAACACAGTAGCATATTATCTTTTGTTATTCCTTCCCTCCCACCTCTTCCAAATCAAAACCAAAGATTGTTGTACCACCCAGAGGGGTTTAGCAAGCCCAACCCCAAAGAAAAAATTTCCTATGAATTTTAGCAGAAAGATATATACAAAATGATATGTTACTACTGCTACTATGTTTAACATACATTGAGTGCTTCTAAACATCCAAATAGACTAGATGTTTCAAATAAGGACCATTGGTCTACTATATACATAGCATATTATATAGTTTGGAGGAAAAAACCCTGTATACAGGTAAAAACAGTTATTAAAGAGTCTTTAAAATATGAGCATTCTGGCTTTACAGACCATTCCCTTTTCTCCCTCTTGTGCTAACCAAGGGAACTACTCCAATTTCAGAAGCCTTTTTAACACAAAACGTATGAGTTTTACTATGTATTTTTGTTATACACTGGCAACCTCTTTAACATCTAGGATGACTAGTAGTTATAGATTATGACTCATCTATCCTTCATATACACTATATACACTGGAAAGTAAAGAAATTCACAAACATAAGTAACTGGCTAATCTTGCCTCACTATAAACACAGTGGCATAGAGCCTTTTGCACCCTCTTTTCCTCCCTCCTCCTCAGAACTGTACACACACATAAACAACAACAAGGTGTATTGTGAAAGAGGTGATTCAACCATTCAACTTAAAAAGCTGTAAAACAACTCCCACCCTCCAATATTTCATATGAATTTTAACAGATTGACAAAATGCATTACTTTATTATTTTTACTTTTGACTTGTATCAGGCACTCAAGAACCCCATGAAAGACTAGATTCTTTTTAAGTACTTTTGATTGCCAGCTATATAGAGAAAAAAATGTACACAATATCCAAAAATTATAAATTAACTGTCAGTGACCCTATAGGACAGGGCGGAATTTCCAAGATGGTAATTGTTTAGTAGAAGAAAATTTCATTCTTCTCCCATGGAGGGTCTTGCAGTTAGCATCCAACATGTAACCATGATGCAACCAGGACTCTCAACACATAATAGCAGTTAAAATTTGAAAATGTGTTACGGACTGGCATAGAACCTTCTTCCTTTTTTTCTTAATGGCTGTCTACTCCACTTCCTTGAATGCACAGAGCATTCATGGACCTGTGTCCCTCCTGATGGGTCTCTCACAGGGGGTCTAACAATTCCATTTAAGGCCATTTGGAGAAGTCATTTTACATATATTTTAAGCAAATGGAACTCTCCTTTTTGAAAAAAAAAACTTTTTTTTGGTTTTTTTTTTGGGGGAGGGGGCATTACTGCTCTCCGGTGGTGGGAGTAGGAGGCCCAGCCCCACTGCTGGAATTGAACCTCCGTCCCAGTGGGCCGCAGTCCCGTGCACAACCACTATGCCACTGGGGCTCAGCCCAAAAAAAACAAAAAACAAAAAACTTTTACTGGGGTTTTTTACATCTCTTGTCAAAACCCACACATTCATTCATCCAGTGTGTCAAACACATTTGCACATATGCCGCCATCATCATTTTTTTTTGCTTGTTTTTTTTGAGGCGAGCATCACTGCCCTCTGGTGGTGGGAGTAGGAGGCTCAGCCTTTGCTCCTGTGGAGCCGCTGCTGGAATTGAACCTCTTTCCCAGTGGGCCGAAGTCCTGCGCATAACCACTACACCACCGGGGCTCAGTCGTCATCATCATTTTCAAAGCAGTCTTTTCCCACTTAAGCCCCTGATATCAGCTCCCCATTTCTTCCCCTTCCCCCCATCCCATACGAACCCTTGATAAGTTATAGATGATTATTTCCATAGCTTACATCATCCTCCATCACCCCCCACCCAATTTTCCATTATTTGTCACCCTGGGAGAGGGTTCTACATTGCTCCCAGTGATTGATTTCCTTTCTCCTTCCACCATTCCCCAATCCTACTGGTATCCCTACTCTCATTGTTGGCCTTGATGGGGTTTATCTATGTGCTGGATTCCCTGTGTTTCAGGCTCTTATCTGCAGCAGTGTGCATGCTCTGGTCTAATCCAATTTGTAAGGTAGAATTGAGGTCATGATAGTGGGGTGAAGCAAGCACCAAAGAACTAGGGGAAAGTTGTGTGTTTCATAGATGCTATTCTGCACTCTGACTGGCCCATCTCTTCCCTGTGACCCCTCTGTGAAGGGGTGATCAATTGTCTATAGATGGGCATTGAATCTCCTCCATTCCATGCCCCTACCTCCCATTCACCTTGGGTATCGTTTTGTTCTGGGACTTAGATGCCTGATACCTGATCCCATTGACACCTCATGATCACACAGGCTAGTGTGGGTTTTCCATGTGGGTTTTCTAACTCTCCTATCATACCTTGGCAACCTCTTTACATTTAGAAGGTCTATAAGTACCAAATATTTTTTGAAAAGTTTTATGAGCTGAGCCCTGGTGGCGTAGTGGTTTTGTGCGGGACTGTAGCCCAAAGGATTGACAGTTTAAATCCAGTAGCAGCTCTCCAGGGAGTAGGCTTCCTACTCCCAACCGGGCAGTGATGGCACATAAAAGAAAAGAAAAGTTTTATGAAGATTTATGTGTGTTAGTAATGTTTAACTCTTATTCTATGGTCATCCATCCAGCTCTTTGAAAAATTTGAGGGGAGTGGAGAGTGGCTTTTTCATATTATATACACAGCCCTTAGATCTCAAAGGACACTTCTTATTGTCCAAAGATGGTGCATTATTTTACCATCTTTCTCTTCCAACACCAAAGTCTGGTAGAACGAACCTACCAATGAACCGCTAACCACTTCAGGCGTTGTCCTCACGAGCTTTGTTCCCCTCCAGCCCCTTAAAGCCTTTATTTCTCAAGCGGCATCAGGTCTAATTGAAATACAGCAGCCCCCCCAAGTTCCTGACTTTGCAAGTTTTCAGAGTCCATGATCTTTAGAAATGACTGATTTATTTTTTTTAATTTTAAAAATCATTCTATTGGGGGCTTGTACAGTTCTTATGACAATACATACATTGTGTCAAGCACATTTGTTACCATCATCTTTAAAAAATTATTTTTCCTACTTAAACCCTTGATATCAGCTTCTCATCTTTTTGCCCTCTCTCCCTCCCCCACCTTCCCTCTTTCATGAACCCTTGATAATTTATATATTATTTTGTTTTTGTTTGGGGGAGGGCATTACTGCCCTCTGGTGGTTGTGGGAGCTACCCAGCGCTGCTCCTGAGAGCTTCTGCTGGATTTGAACCGCCAAGCCCGCGGGCTGCAGTCCCACATTCAACCACTTATGCCACCGGGGCTCAGCCTATTATTATATTTTCATTTCATACACTGTCTCCCTTCACCCACTTTTCTGTTGTCCATCTCTCTGGGAAGGGGTTATATGTTGATCATTATGATCAGTTCCCACTGTTTTCCCCCACTTTCCTCTCCTGATATGGCTACTCTCAATATTGGTCCTGAGGGGTTTATCTGTCCTGGATTCCCTGTGTTTCCAGCTCTTATCTGTACACATGTACATGCCCTAGTCTAGCCAGAATTGTAAGGTAGAATTGGGGTTATGATAGTGAGGGTGAGGAAGCATTAAAAAAACTAGAGGAAAGTTGTATGTTTCATCAGTGCTGTACTGCACCCTGACTGACTCCTCTCCTCCCTGCAACCCTTCTATAAGGGGATGTCCAGTTGCCTACAGAGGGGCTTTGGGTACCCACTCCACACTCTCCCTCATTCAAAATGATATGATTTTGTGTTCATTGATGCCTGGTACCTGATCCCTTCAACACCTGTGATAACAGGGGATGTGGCTTTGTTGCTGCTATGCTAGATGCCACTTGTTTATTTTCAAGTCTTTGAGATCTCAGATGCTGCATCTTTTGATAGCCAGACACCATCAGCTTTATTCTCACATTGGCTTATGCACCCTCTTTGTCTTTAGGGATCGTATTGGGAAGGTGAGCATCATAGAATGCCAAGTTAATAGAACAAAGAGTTCTTGCATTGAGGGAGTACTTGAGTGGAGGCCCAATGTCCATCTGCTACTCTAATACTAAACCAATACATGTACACAGATAGATCTATTTCCCTATAATCATATATAAATCTATTTACATATGTACGTGCCTATATGCAGACCTCTATAAATGTTCTTTTCCTCTATTTTCTTTCACTTTCTCTTCCCCCACTATCATATTCAGTCTTCATTTGGCTTTCAGTAAGTCGTCTTGGCTACATTGCCCTTGATCAAGCCCTACCAGGCCTCTTAAACCCTTCTTGCCACTGATTTTGGATCACATGTTGTTCCCTTGTCCCTGGGTTTGTTAACACCCACTTCCTTTCTCCCACCTCTCCCTCTCCCATATTCCCCTGGAACCATTGGTCCTGTTGTTTTCTCCTACAGATTGTTTATCCCATCTATCTTATCTAGATAGAGCTGCAGAGATAATAATATGCACAAAAACAAGACAGCAAAGCAAAGCAACAAAAGAAAAGAAAACAACAAAAAATGACAAAAAAAGAGAAAAGTCTGTAAATAGTCTGTAAAAAGTCTGTTTGTTGACCTTTAGGATTGTTTTCTGGCAGAATCTGATGAGGTGCCACACCCTGGCCCCAAAGTCTATTTTTGGTATTCCCTGGGGACTTCCTCGCTCTGCTCCTTTTGCTGCTCTGTTACAGGTCCTAGTGTGGTGAGATCAGATCCAGCATAATTTCCACACTGTGTCTCTACTGTTGTCCCAGGCAGGCTTATTGGTCAATAAGGGCTGGCCATATGGTCTTCTCTGTGCATTGGCTGCTCTGAGGAGGAATATAATCCTCAAGACTTGGTGGACAGGATGTGCTCCACTCTCTCTTCCTCCCCCTTAATTTGCATAAGTGTGTTCTGGTCAGACATGTCCCTCTACCTGAGCTGTAGCTTCAAGGCTGTCCTCTGGGGAGTGGGAGCTGTCCACATGGTTGGAATTTGGGATTGGGGCCAGCTCCTCAGACATCTCCAAGTATAGTTGCTTATTCTTTCTTTTTTTGTATGAGAATTAACTTTATATTAAGAAGGAATTTTATATCAAGAAAGACTGACCCTCAAGGATCTTCAATGGCTGGGCAATATCTATTCCTATTTTTTCTTGCTAAAATGTGGAGATGCTGCAATGGATTTTTGTTTATTAATATTATATCCTATGCCACACACAAAAATCAATACCTAAATATCATAGGAGCCAGACTCTACATATCATCATGGGTCCAATAGGTGCAATTACATGGTGATAATAAAGATTGTCATAAAGCCATAGAAAATATGAGAGATAGGAATAATGGAGTCAGATATATTTGATAATAGCATGCTCACCTCCTGGGCCGTCATGATCTCAACAGCCAGGTTCACACAGCACAGGCATGAAATCAGGGGCCAGAAGGAGACAAAGTTTATTGCTGACCAGGGCTTATAAAAACTTGGGGGGGGGCGTGATTATAAGTAGCCAAAAGCCACAGAAGGGGGTTGCACTGTGGGTTATGCAGCCATGAGGGGGAATATGTAGGGACATACATGCAATAGGAAGGGGTGGTACTGGGTTCCACATGCGATAAGATGTGGGACCTTAGATTCATGATGGCAGCCTAACTTTGATCACCCTTGGACTGAAAACTTAATTTACCAAAGCTTTCAGGGGAAGTGACCCATTGTCCTAACAGCAAGGAGTGAGCCCTGTCTTTTGTGGGAGAGACAATGGCATCTGGATGGCTGGAGTCTTTAGGGAGAATATCTCTAAGCACCTGACCTCTCACCAAATGCCAACAAACAGCTTCTAATATTTGGTTAGTACATTGGAGGATATAGCATTGTGGAAAAGTCTTATATTCATCCCATAATTCCCCCTTTAATTTTATATATATTAAATTTAAAAGACCCACAGGGCTAAAGTGATTATTTCCTATACATTGAAAGCTGTCAAGGCATATTTCATAGCCAAATTAATATAGCCAAAAATTCAGGTTTATGGTGAACATTTTGAACCCAGACACGAGGGATAAAGTCCTCCAATGCCCAATTGCTATTGGGGGAAGTTATGAGAGAAGTTAGATTCTGCAGCGGGAAGAAAATAGAATTAATAGGAATGTCTGTTTAAAGTCACTTATTTGCTTATCTTAATGCAGTGCATTTTGAAGAGGGGAAGCTTTGGAAAAGATAGATCACTGCAGGAAAACATACTTGGACATTATGTCCAACTTCCTGCCATGGAATATTAGTCTTCCAGATTCCCTCCTTACCACCCAGGGAATACATCCCAGTTTTATTTCCCTCAGTATTAGTTTCCTGCATTTCCCTCTTCTAAATTATATTTAAGATGTAAATGTGTCATGGAGGCAACATGGTCTCTCTTTGTATCCCTTAGCTTTCTATAGAAGTGAAATGAGACTGTGAGCATCAAAATTATGATAAAAAAAACAACACAATCATATTAAAACTTAAACTATGTGAAATACTTTGTGCCAAAACTCGAGGATCCAATCCTTTAATGCCATATACCAATTTTTATTCATGTATGCCTCAAGTTTGTCTTTGAATGTATAGAATATATCCTTATTTTCCAGCTGAATAACATTTAATGAAATGTTTTCCTAATCCCATGTAAATGTTTCCTAATCAAATCCCAATCATACAATATGTTCAACATCTAATGAAATGTTTTCCTTAGACCCTTGCAAATCTTTCCTAAGCAAATCCCAATCAAGCATTTTTACATTATATAGGTACAGGGTTAGATAGAAATCAATTACATTCCAATCAAATTTTTTTTTTTTTTTGAGTGAAACAGAGCAAAGTTTATTAGAGCAAGCAAAGAGAAGGTAGGGGTAGGGACGAGTTCGAACCCGGGGCAAAGAGAAGGTAGGGATGAGTTCGAACCCGGGCTACAGCATGACCACGCAGGATCAAACTGAAGCCCCAATCAAATTTTAGCATTAATTAACAGGTCCAAAATCTCGATCTTTCAGCAAAAGAACAATTTTTAGTAATAGTCCAGTCACTTTTGAATAAAAAGTTCAGTTATGATAAAGTCCCAGAGTGTCCTTTTGGCAGCTTCAGCAACAGAAGCAATTTCAGTATTTAATGATGTCATTCTCAGGAATTTGTGGTCTTCTTGATGTTTTGGGTAACTTCAGTAGTGGGCAGAATCAGGTTACAGTGTCAGCTTTGCTTTGGGCCATGCTGGTTGGAGGGAAATCCACCTATCTCCTTTGCCTTTGAAGACATAAGCAAAGAGTGTCAGCCACCTGGAAACAGAATTATGGTTGAGTGATTTCTTCATCTTTTCTGTATCTTTTGTCTTTCTCCATACATGGTTGTGTCCTCCTATAGGAAGTCCATCAGCAATATCCTGCACAAACATAATGTATAGCCCTTTCTCCAGCTGATTATTGGACCTGGATCCCAAAAGTGATTTCCATTTTCCTAAATTTCTTAGGGTGAACTTTCCCTGCAGAAGTGAAAATGTGTTTTTCTGCTCTAAAACTTTCACAAGCTTTTAGTAAGGAGAATTTTTTTGGTTTAAATGGCTAACTGTAACTTGTCACACATAATATTTCTCTTTCTCCCGCTCTATAATAATAATATAGATTAAAAAACTTTATAACCGGGCTGAGTCCCAGTGGCGCAGTGGTTGTGCGTGGGACTGCGGCCCACTGGGATGTAGGTTCAATTCCAGCTCCACGGAGCAAAGGCTGGGCCTCCTACTCCCACCACCTGAGGGCAGTGATGCCCAAAAAAACAAAAACAAAAAAAAACTTTATAACCAATATCAGGGCATTTGTCTGATACCAAACCAGAGAAACTTGTTAGATGGGCTTCATTGTTATGTAAATTTCAGCTTCCAGCCCTCAGAGAACTGAGAGAACTAACAGATTGCTTCTTACCACATTTCAGATGATTTAAAAGACTGCAACATATTCTTAATAAATTTGTTCAGTTATAGAAGTAACTTACTGGGCTGAGTCCCGGTGGCGTAGTGGTTGTGCACAGGACTGCGGCCCACTGGGATGCACTGGTTCAATTCCAGCAGTGGGGCTGGGCCACCTAGTCCCACTGCTGGAGAGCAGTGAGGCCCTAAAAAAAAATTTTTTTTAATAAAAAAATTTTTTTAATTAAAAAAAAAGAAGTAACTTACTAAACAGACATTTATTCACCAAGTTTACCAATAAAGTTACAGGTTTAATTAAGCCATATTGTCCATCATGTTTCTTACATTGTATGATTTTACAATCTTGCAATAGTCTGATCTGGTTAACTTCTCTCATTTCTCCATGCTGGAATTAGAGGACGTTAGTGGGCAGGTCTTAGGCCCTCCTGAATGCCCTAACGAAATGACTCCAAATCCAGAGTTAGAAAACCTTTTCCTTTCAATTTCTAAATCTATGTGGGGGTGCTGTTGTTTCATCACACCAGCACTCCAAAGGAGCCCTTGATTTAAAGTGTGATCAGCTTTCTGAAGTGCTCTTTCCTGATAAGCATACATTTTGATTCCAGAAATACCAGGTAGCAAAAATTGACTTAAGTTATATTCCTTTCTAAACCATGGTATATCAGATTTTATCACTACCTTAATTTCCTCATTATAATCCTGATTAATAATTCCAGCAATAATCTGAACACTTTGAAAATTTAGGATAGGCCTTCATAATAAACATTCTATAGTTCTTTTTTTTTTTTCTTTTTTTTGGTTTTTTGGGCATCACTGCCCTCAGGTGGTGGGAGTAGAAGGCCCAGCCTTTGTTCCTGTGGAGCTGGAATTGAACCTTCATCCCAGTGGGCCGCAGTCCCGCACACAACCACTACACCACCTGGGCTCAGCCCCATTCTATAGTTCTTTTAGATAGTGGACCCCACTTACTGCTCTTAAAATTTTCTGATATAATTATAGCTTTTGTCTTTTCTTTACAACTTTGAATAACTCCAGCATCAATTTGAATTCCTTGATTACTTAGGTTAAATCTTCCTGATAAAAACTATATTATGGCTGAGCCCTGGTGGCCTAGTGGTTATGTGCGGGACTGCAGCCCACAGGGTTGACAGCTCAAATCCAGCAGTAACTCTCCAGGAGCAAGGATGGGCTTCCTACACCCACCAGGGCAGCGATGCCACAAAAAAATTAATAAGTCTTGTTCTAACAGGCCCTGGATATCAAGGACAAGAAGAATCATAGACATATAAATGCACAGGAAGATCCTATGATATAACTCTGCCTAGCACTTTTCTTCATCTCTCCATTGAGATTTTGAATATATCTATAAAAGTCTATCTTTGGGGCTGAGCCCCAGTGAAGGAGTGGTTGTGCACAGGATTGTGGCCCACTGGGATGGAGGTTCAATTCCAGCAGCGGCTCCACAGGAGCAAAGGCTGGACCTCCTA
This sequence comes from Nesogale talazaci, assembly GCA_004026705.1. NCBI lineage: Eukaryota > Metazoa > Chordata > Mammalia > Afrosoricida > Tenrecidae > Nesogale > Nesogale talazaci. The sequence continues at coordinate 48,663 of PVJH01007196.1, read as the reverse complement.
CTCCCACTCCTACTCCCACTCCCAGAGGGCAGTGATGCCCAAAAAACAAAACAAAACAAAACAAAAAAGTCTTCATCTTCATCCTACTCCAATTAGATTTACTCACATTTACATTTTGATTAGTTGGAACTATCTGATTAGATATTATCACATCACTGACATCTTGGTAACTTTTTACATAATTTGGGGCTGAGCCCCGGTGGCGTAGTGGTTGTGCGCGGGACTGCGGCCCACTGGGACGGAGGTTCAATTCTAGCAGTGGGGCTGGGCCTCCTACTCCCACCACCAGAGAGCAGTGATGCCCCCCCAAAAAAACTTTTTATCTAATTTGTGAATTAGACATTGGATATGGACAAATAAAGTTGAAGAAAGACACAATTACCTTCTCTAAAACGCTCTAATTTGATGTAATTTTCCCAATATTATATTTCATTTCAGCTTCTTATTCTCACATTCTTTCTGAAAAAATTCTGTATAATCTGTGAATAAAGGACCTATGTTTAAAATTTTTTTTTCTCTAATGATTGTACCTATTTGCTCACCCCACCCCATATCAAACATTTGCTATTTTCTGTGTGTGAATGAGTGTTTAAATCTTAGCCATCCTGGTGAGGGTGAAATGGTAGTTATGATAAGGCATCTTTTTAGTTTGAGTTATAGATGCATCTTTATTGAAAAATCTCATCTGCCAGTTACATTCTGTCAATTTTGCATTTTCCACCAACCTGGGGAGGTGAGAGTGTGGTCACAGTCACTGCTGCCTTTTTAGAGGCTTGCTTTGCCTGTCTTGCTTCCTTGGCAGCCCTAGTAGCCTGTTCTCCTTGGGCTTTTATAACTTCCAGTTTCTGATTCCTCTTGGCCATTTTATCAGCAAGAGATGCACCAGTGATTGTTGGTTCTATGGAATGTGACTGCACGGAGGGTTCTTTTCTTTTGAATCACTTCCTTTTTTGTGTTTCCTTCTGTAGAAAACAGCCCAGTTTATCTGCTGAGGGTCCCTCTTGGAAAGGAATGCTGATTCGCATTTTGCATTCAGAAACTGGAAACCCTTTCCACCAGTCCTGGCACAGCGCCTCTCCTGTCTGGGGTAAATTTTGTACCCACTGAAGCTGCACAGCTTGTCCTGCCTGGCTGCAGCAGCAGAGGACCAGGGAAGACGGCAAACAGAGCATCTTTTCTTGTATTGGGTAAGCATTTGAATGTCCTCTGTGATGAAATGTTTATTCATATCCTTTGCCCATTTTATGACTGCATGATTTATTTTTATTGTAAATTTGTTGAATCTTACCTGTATTTTGGTTATTAGATTATTGTTATATAGTTCCCAGAAATATTCTCTTAGCTGGTAGCTTATCTTGTCACTTTTGGAGGTGGGGTGTAGGGAGGGAATTCTTTTGATGAACAAAATTTTAAAATTTATATAAGATCCCATTTTGTGTTTTTGTGACTGGTTGGAGGCATATAACCACTCCCATTTGTCTTTTTGATGGAACCCATTTCCACAGCAAGGTATTAACCTATAGCTTTCTTTTTTTGTGGTATCTGGTTTTGGTATCAGGGGTATGTTTGCTCGACAGATTGGATTATGGAGTATTCTTTCTTTATGTATCTTTTGGAAGAGTATTGGTGTCAGTTCCAATTTGCACGGGTTCTGCACAAGGACAATAAAGTGTTCTGGAACTCACATTCTTCCCAATATTATGCTTTTTATATTATCTTGTTTAAAAAGGTACTTGCAATGATGAAGTCATTGATCCTTTTTTGTGTGTGGGCACCACTGACCCCTGGTGGGAGTAGGAGGACCAGCCTTGCTTCTGAAGAGCTGTTGCTGGATCTGAGCCACCAACCATGTGGACCACGGTCCCACACACTAATCACTACACCACCGGGGCTCAGTGAAGTCATTGATCTTATAAAATGTTCTCATGCAATCTCCAGCATCTTTTGTGTTACCAAGAACATATTTTTCAACAAATTCGCTTTTGCCTCTAATGTATACATTTCAGTGTCCAGTAATTATCAGTGCATCTTAATTGTATGGTTAATCAATTTCACACTGAAGAAGTTGGTAGAATTCTTCAATTGCTACATCACTGGCTTTAATAGCTGATGAATATATGTGAATAATCAAATTATGTGATCTTCCTTAAAGAAATATAGATATTATCCTTTCAGACAGCATGGTTCTTCAAAGTAGATCTTGAAATGTTCTTTTGAGAATGAATGTGATGTCATTTCCCTTAAATTTGCCATTTCTAGCACAGTAAACCATCTGACTGACTGACTGACTATACATGGCTAATACCAGTCCATTTCAACTCATTAATGGCTAGGATATTGACCTTTATGTATTTGGTTTCATTGGTGGAACTATGGATTTGGGGCAGGGGAAGCAGGGAACTGACCAGAGTGCATAACTATAGATGAGAAAAGCTTATAGGCCTGGTCCTGGGGACCCTCTGATCACCTTGGTCTGAGTATAACTCATAACCACTTGGTCCTTGACCCTAATTTTTTTCACTTAAAAAAATCATTTCATTGGGGGCTTATTCATCTATACATCTATTGTGTCAAGCACATTTATATATTTGTTGCCATCATCATTTTCAAAACATTTTCTTTCTACTTGAGTCCTTGATATTGGCTTTTTTCCCCTCCCTCCCCCGTCTTCCCTCCCTCATAACCCCTTGATGATTTAAAGATGTAGACATGTATTTTGCAACTTTAATTTCCCAGGATTGTGAGCCTCTGTATCAGTTTCCACTAACCTAAATCGTAGGAGTCCTGGTGGTGTAGTGGTTAGTACTTAGGCTGCGGCTTCCACCGTCGGCAGTTAAAACCATCAGCAGTTCCATAAGAGAAAGACTGGGCTTTTTACTCCTGTAAAAAATTACAGTCCCAGAAACTCACGGCAAGGGTGTCACCATGAATCGGCATCTACTCTATGACAATGAGTTTTTGAGAATAAAACAGTACACTAGAATCCTCCTCAAGGCCATTCTCTCCACTCTTCTCCTCCTCCCCCTCCCTATTTACTAGCAGTTTACTCTTCAGACAATCCCAGACCCATCAGCCCTATCCTGGTTCTACTAGGACTCCTGTTTCCCTAATAGCGTACAGGTTGCACAGGGTGCATCAGGCCTTGCATCAGGGTGCACAGGCCCGACACAGTCATTCATATCCACGTTCTTACACTTTACACTTCTATCAGCGTCTTGCCACCCCCTCGCCCTCCCTCCGGGCCAGTCCTCCGTACTGGACTACATTTCCCACAAGGCCTTGCGGCCAGTCAACTTCCGGCGCATAGCTGGACCGCCGCCGCCCCCAGCCCCGTATGAATAAATGGATGACAGCTAGGTTTGGAACATGGCGCTCCCTTATTGTGTCCCAGTGGTAAACTGTTAGTAGTTGTGCTGCTCCCCACAAGGTCACCAGTTTTCTCCCACGACCCGCTCCCCGGAAGGTGGACGGATCTGCTCCCGAAGTGTTGGAAACCCTTCTGGAGAGGATTGCTTTGTGACGCGGCATCCTATCAATGGCTGGGGGTTATGGGTCCTTGGGGTGCGCAGATCAGACTATGGAGGAGGCTTATCTGGGGGCGCGGGCGGACTTGGGTCAGAAGCTCCAGGGGCGGGGCCTTCTAGCCCAGGCGTCTGGGCGCCATGTGACCGGAAGCAGCGGTCTCGGCTTGTGCGGTGGGACCCTGCGGGCTTGCGGGGTGGGGGCGCTGTCCGCGGGCGGTGCGCAGCCGTCTCCAGACTACACTTCCCAGAGGCTTCTCGCGCCCGGGCCCGCGCCTTCCCCGGCCTGCAGCGAAGTACGAGGTGTCGGCCTCGGTCTTGCCCCTGCGGCGGCCGTCCGCAGGTGCCTTGTCCAGGACCTGAGATGACGCCCGTAGCAGGCCTGCACGTGTTTGTTGGGCCTGGGGCCAGGGGAGGGAGCGTGCGGAAAGGGATGGCCCAGGGACCGTTGTAACTCGGTGTGCTGCACCTAAATGTGGCCCTGCGTGCCTGGAGGAGATTGCATGTCACTGTGGAGAGAGTGGGCACGTGCCTTCCCTGTGGACCTTTATTACGCCTTACTCAACAGTACGAATGCGTGTGTGCCAACGGGGGAGTCAGTGTGGTCGCTTACAATTTGACTGGCATTGTTTTGTGAGAATGTGAGCAGCGTTAAGTGTACAGAACAAAACATCTGTTAGTAAGAGTATGTGTTGGTGTGTCCCTGTAATTATATTTTGGGGGGTGGGGTGGGAGAAGTGCCTGTAATTATGCCAGAATGTGTGCTGCTTTGGAGTTTCCTTTTGGTGGTGTGGTGTTATCACTGAGATCGTATAGACCAAGGACATGATTGTGTGGTCTGTATTGCAGGGGTCTGTAACCAGTTGGATGGGGCCTCTGAGTGTGGACTATGAGTGCACGAGTGAGTAGAGTGATGGCACAGATAAGTGACATTGGGTGTGGGTACTTGTGAATGGCCCCTGTGAAGTCAGGACAGATCCTAGTCTTAAACCACAAAACTCAGACCCCTTTTTCTGTGCTACCAGGAATGATCAAGCTGGCCCAGACTTCTCTGACTCTCTGAGTGGGAGGGAAGTATCCAGACTGACTTTCTATCTGGTTAGCCTGGGCAACGAGAACAACCTGGTGTCTCATGATTCCCTTCTTCCTTAGCACTGTTCTCGGAAAAGTCTCAAAAGAGAAGGCAGAATGGCTTGACCAAGCCATTTACAAGGTGTGCTTTCCTTCTTTTGGTTTATCTTGCTGATAATTGCGGATAGATCCAGAGTTTACTCGTGTTTATGGTTTAATGAAATAAACCAACAACAACTAACAGCCAAAAAAATACCTGGACACTTGGGTAAGTTGGTAAAAAAAATAGCCAGTCTTTAATGTGTTAACATACTCATCAAGTGACTTGGTACCTTCAAATTTCCATTCTAGAAAACAATGGGAAGCTCTGGCCAGAGACCCACAAACCCTTGTATCCTTTCTGACTGCTCTCTACATTATGTCCACCAACATGGAAACCGGCTCCATTTCTTCAGTGCTTGCTTTTTATTTTTATTTTTTATGTATAAGAAAGCGCTTTATTTTTTTAAAAAAAGCGCTTTATTGTAAAAGAGTATATTGAGAAACCATCCCAGCCCAGTACAGATCAAATCTATAAGTCCAATATTAGCCCATATGTCAGATACTAGTCCATAAAGCCCTCCTTAGACTCACACAGCACATGCACTGATGCCGAATGCAGGAAGATCCCAGGCCCGTGGGAAGTCTATGGATCCAAGGCTGGTGAAGGCATCTCGGTGCGGGTTTGGAGCTCCACATGACTCCTTCAGTTCTCCGCGTGTCTTGCCCGCAGGAAGGTGAAGCAGAGAGAGGGTGTCATGTTTGCTTTTTAAGTGAAATATGAGAGGACTTCAAAAACGTTGTCATTTACTTCTATTTTTCCACAAACTTTTTGAAACTCCCTCCTATATTCTTATATGATGTCCCTGGGTTGTGTAGATAGTTACCTTGCTCAGCTGCTAGTGGAAAGGTTGGCAGTTCTAGCCCACCCAACAGGACCTCAGAAAGACCTAGTAATTTACTTCCAAAAAATCAGTCATTGAAAGCTCTATGGAGCACAGTTTTACCCTGACACAAATGGGGTCACCTTAAATCATAGTGTACTCCACATCAAGTGGTTAACTAGGATATCACGACTTTAAATAGTTTCATTAGTAATTCTTAGGTTTCGTTGTTTCTAAGTATCACCACGCTAACCAATTGCGCCACTGGAGCTCCAAGTTTTGTTGTTTCTATTACTGAATTTTACATACATAAATAAAATTCTTTAAGATATATCTTAATTTTGTTAGTAATGCTTAGGTTTCTTTGTTTCTATTACTAAATATGATATACATAAAGAAAATTCTTTAAGATATATCTTTTGGGGGGCTGAGCCCCGGTGCGTAAGTGGTTGAGTGGGGGACTGCAGCCTGCAGGCTTGGCGGTTCAAATCCAGCGGCAGCTCTCAGGAGCAGCACTGGGTAGCTCCCATGACCACCAGAGGGCAGTGATGCCCCCCCCAAAAAAGATACATCTTTTTTAAAAATCATTTTATTGAGAGCTCATTTCAACCCTTATCACAATCCATACAAACATCCATTGTATGCCAAGCACATTTGTGCATTTGTTGCCCTCATCATTCTTAAAATACTTGCTTTGTACTTAAGCCCTTGGTATTAACTCCTTATTTTCCCCATCCCTCTCTACTGCCCCCTCCCTCATGAACCATTGATAATTTATAAGTTATTATTATTTTGTTGTATCTTACACTTTCTAATGTCTTCCTTCACCTACTTCCCTGTTGTCTGTACCCCAGGGAGGAAGTTGTATGGAGATCCTTATAATTGGTTCCCCCTTTCCACCCCACCTTCCCTCCACCCTCCCGGTATGGCCACTCTCATCACTGGTCCTAAGGGATCCTCTGTCCTGGATTCCCCATGTTTCTGGTTCTTATGTATACCATTGTACATCTTCTGGTCTAGCAGGACTTATAAGGTAGAATTGGGATCATGATAGTGGAGAACAGGAAGCATTTAAGAACTAGAGGAAAGTTGCATGTTTCATCATTGCTACATTGCTTCCTGACTGGCTCATCTCCTCCCCCTGACCCTTCTGTAAGGGGATGTTGCTTCACCTACCGATGGACTTTGGGTCCCCAAACTGTACTCCCCCTCATTTATGAAAAAATTTTTAGTTCTTTGATGCCTAATATCTGATCCCTTCGACACCTTGTGGTCACACAGGCCAATGTGATTCTTTCATGTGAACTTTGTTGTTTCTGAGCTAGATGGCCACTTGTTTACCTTCAAGCCTTTAAGACCCCAGACGCTGTATGTTTTGATAGCAGCACAGCTTCAGCTTTCTTCACCACATTTGCTTATGCACACGTTTGTCTTCACTGATCATATCAGGAAGGTAGGCATGCAATGAGATTTTTTGTTCTTTGATGCCTGATAACTGATCCCTTTGACACCTCATGATCACACAGGCTGATGTGCTTCTTCAATGTGGGATTTGATGCTTTTCAGCTAGATAACCACTTATTTACTTTCAAGCCTTTAAGACCCCGGACACTATATCTTTTAATAGCCGGATACCATCAGCTTTTTTCACCACTTTTGCTTATGCACACATTTGTCTTCAGCGATCATGTCAGCATCATGGAATGTCAACTTAATAAAACAGTGTTTTTGCATTGAGGAAGTACTTGAGTGGAGATCCAATGTCCATCTGCTACCTTAATACTAACCCTATAAATATATGCACATAGATCTATTTCCCCATCATCATATAAAATTATTTACATATGTACATAATGAATAATTGTAAACTCTCACCTTGTCCACAATAAAACATTTGCTAAGCCAATGCAATGATGTCATTATAATATTCATAAATTAAATGCATCATGTAAAAAATGAGTTCATTTCCAAGATGATAAAATGGATGTAAAGTTTTAAAACTCAGATGTATCTTGCATGTTATGCAAATTTCACACTGTATATGAAAATTGAATATCAAAACATTGAAATATTTTTGAAATATGTGTTCATAGAAATGCTTATTGTAAAATCCATGTCCTTGTTATAATTAAGTTAATATTATTTATAACAAAAATAACTATATTACAAAAACTTGAACTTCATCAGTGTTCCAGAGCCCTATTTGTTCAACAATCCAAAAGAAACTTTGTCTTTTCTCTGTGTAACCTTAACCTTAGCATCGGCAATCATTTTTTTGTGTGTTTTGTGGGCATCACTGCCCTCTGGTGGAAGTCGGAGGCCCAGCCTTGCTCCTGGCGAGCTGCTGCTGGATTTGAACCGCCAAGTCAATGGGCCTCAGTCCCGCACACAACCACTATGCCACCAGGGCTCAGCCCCAGCATTGGCAATAATTAATTTCTTGTTTTTAAAGATAACTTTTGCAAAAACTATATGTATATGTAGTTTTCATATAAATATATATATATATATGCTTCCCTAAACGATATAATTTAAAAAATACTTTATAGAAATGTGCTACGTAGTGTTCTTTTTGACTCTTAGGCAATATTAAATTTGGGTTACCTTTGTTTTTATACATTGTAATTTTTTCTAGGTTTTAACCTTTATGAAGTATGACTCTGAGCATTTCTGTACAAGTTCCTTAGTCCATGTGTCCATGTTCTCCTATGGTATAGGCATTAGAAAAGAATGGCTGGGCCTTAAGATGGGTGTCTATTTTTCTAATATCAAACTGATTTTCAATATGATTATACCAGTTGACTTTCTACCAATATTTTGTAAGTGCAACAGTTATTCTGTATTTTCTCTTGATCACCTGCTATTTTATCTTTGACGAATGTAATCTGGTGATACAGTGACTTTCCAGAAGGATATGCTTTAATTAAAAAGTATCTATTCCTACTCAAGTATAGCATTGTAAAGAGTACAGAAATCAAAGTATGAAACTTGGTGATAATTTACACAATGAACATATTTATTTAATCAGATCTCAAATCAGAAAATGAAACATCAAAATGCACCCCAGAATTTGATTTTTACCCCATCTGATCACTCCCTAGTTTTTATCTGTTTCTGAATTTTATATAAATAGAATCACAAGATGGCTTCTTTTGTTTTAACATTACATTTGTGATACTCATTAATGTTGATACCTGTCGATTGCTCCCTGAAATGCCCCTATATAAATATAGCACGATTTATCCATTCTGTGGTTACTCGAGTTGGCAGCCAACCATGAAGTCAGCAATTTGAAACCACCTGCTGCTGTGCAGGGGAAAGATGACACTGTCTGCTCCTGTAGAGTCGGGCCCAGGACACCCACAGGCTGCTCTGCCCAGGCCTGGAGCGGTGCAGTGAAGTGGAATCAACTCAATGGCAATGAGTTTGACACTTTTATGAAAAGTGCAGCGGCTAAAGTATACTTGTACATTTTCTTTTGGTGAACATATAAGGGGCCTTCAAAAATTTCACAGAAAAGTGGGATTAAAAGATAAAAGTTTTAAAAAATGGGAGCTTTATTTCTCAACATAAATTCCATCAAGCTCCACTTTTGTAAGTGACGATGACAGATAACTAATCTATTCCTAAACAATTGAGGTTCTGGGAATTTCACGAGGTTAATAGGCTTTTTTACATTGTAAATTTTAGAGAATTAGGTGTTTTTTAAAAGATTTATTAAAGGGAAAGGGCAGATGTTTGGAGAATGATGACGGCAGCAGATGTGCAAGGGTTCTTGTCACAGTATGTTTATTTATGTATTGGAAAAATGATGTATGAGCCCCTAATAAAATGATTTTTAATTTAGAAAAAGATTTATTAAGATTAGGAAACAAAAAGGAGTATCAAGGAGCCAAATTAAGACTCTAAGGTGCATACTTAATGATTTCCTATAGAAATTTTTGCAAAATTGCCTTTGTTTGATGAGAGGAATGAGCAGAAGCATTGTCATGGTGGAGAAGGGCTCTCGTGAAAGTTTCCTGAATATTTTTTCTGCTCAAGCTTTGACTAACTTTCTCAAAACATTCTCAGGATAAGCAGCTGATAACCATGCTCTGGCTGTCCAGAAAATTAAGCAAGATGCCTTGAGCAACCCCAAAGACTGTTGCCATGACCTTTGCTGTTGCCACTGGTTTGCTGTTGCTTTGACTGGACCACTTCCACCCCTTGGTTGTCATCATTTTGATTTTGCTTAGTCTTCAGGATCCCATTAGTAAAGCTGTGTTGTTTGAGATCCTGTTACATTTCTTCTAACAAGTGCTTCAGGATCTTGATCCCACTTCAAATTTCCATTGAAAGCTGTGTCCTTATCTGCAGCCACCTGGGCACAGCAGTTTTGGAATCCATCAAGCTGACAGTTTGCTAAATTTTAATTTTTAGTCAAAATTGTGTGAACTGAGAAGACTGGGATAGCTATGGTATTGACTGTTGTTTCTGCTTTTGATGGTGGGCCCACTTTAGTTAGGGCAAACCAGTATGTGGTGAGGCACTGTGCGCTGCTGCTTCCAAATCACTCTGTCCTGTCGCCAACTGACTGATCCCTTTGTCAGCTGCGGGTGTCTTTAAAGCATTGTCCTTAGAAACTTTTTTAAAGTATCAGTGACTTCATCATTCCTCTACTCAAGCTTCAACATAAATTTGATGTTTATAATTGCTTCAATAGTAGCAGAATTCATCTTTCTCTGACGAGCAAGCCCTTTTCAAACTAATGTCTGATCTTCCTTAGTCCTCAAGCTGAACAAGTTATAACATGTGATAGCAAGTTACTCTGAGTCTATTTGGTTAAAAAAAAAAAAAAGAAAGAAACTGTAAACCCAGGCATAGATTTATTTTCCCCATAGAATCCAATTTCCATGAATCTTCTGAAAGTCCTTCCTATGAATACTTTTCTGTTGGATATACACCCTAAGTGTGACATTATTGGGTCACAGCTTTTGTATATATCAACTTTAGTTGATATTGACGGTTTTCCGAAATGATAGTAGCAGTTTATGTTCTCAATTTCAATGTATGAGAATAGAACAAAAAAAACTGCCAGAAATAAAGAATACTATTTCATAATAAAATAGTCAATCTACTAGGAAAAGAGTATAGCTCTAAATGTATAAAGTCTCATTAAATGGCCCAAAAGTAAACTAAACTTTGATAGAAATAAAAATGAGAAGTAAACAAAAATAGTAAGGGAGACTTGTAGCCGATAGAACAATCGATATCATTCTTTTTGTTTTGTTTTGTTTTTTGGGCATCACTGCCTCTGGTGGTTGTGAGAGCTACCCAGTGCTGCTCCTGAGAGCTGCCGCTGGATTTGAACCGCCAAGCCCACAGACCGCAGTCCCGCACTCAACCACTTACGCCACTGGGCTTAGCCCTCTATATCATTCTTATAAAAGTTCTAAATGTGAGGAGCTGAACCCTGGTGGTGTAGTGGTTGTGCGGGACTGCAGCCCACTGGGATGGAGGTTCAATTCCAGCAGCGGCTCCAGAGGAGCAAAGACTGGGCCTTCTACTTCCACCACCAGAGGGAAGTGATGCCCAAAAAACCAAAAAAAAAAGTTCTAAATGTGATTGATGCACTTAACCTAGCTGACATGTCAATGTACCTTATAACTACAGAATCTGCGTGCTTTTTAAATACAAATGACCCATATGTACAGATTGATCAGAAGCTGGACAATTGATAGATCTCAACAAATTTCAAAGGATTGGGATAAGACTGTTTTCTGACAACAGTGGAATAAATACAAAAGGATAAGTGGAAATACGACGTTGGGATTTAAACAGTGTATTTCTAGTCACTGATCAATCGAAACAAATGACAGTGGAAGTAAAAGTTTTGGGACTGAATGATAATGAAAATCTGTAACATCTCAAAATTTGTTTTCCCTTTCTAATATCACATTATGATTTAATTCAATATCTTAAGCATTTATATTGAAAATAATTGCTATATTTAAAATTCAATGAACCCTGGGGGCATATAGTGGTTATACATGAAGTCGCTAACCATAAAGTCCACAGTTCAAAGACACCAGCTTTGCAGGAGAAAGATGCGGCTCTCTACTCCCTGAAGGAGTTCCAGTCTCAGAACCCCCTGCCTGCCCTGCAGGGTCACTGAGTTGGAATCTACCTGATGGCAGGGAGCTTTGAGGTGTGTTTTATAATGTTAAATATTTATGATTTGATATTTGATATTTGTAGAATGATAATTTCTTTTTCTTTTTTTTTTTTTTTGGGGGGGGGGGCACATCACTGCTCTCCAGCGGTGGGAGTAGGAGGCCCAGCCCCACTGCTGGAATTGAACCTCCGTCCCAGAGGGCCGCAGTCCCGCGCACAACCACTACGCCACCAAGGCTCAGCCCGAATGATAATTTCTTAAGCGATAATTGATTGTATATTCATTTTGGTTGTTCAAGTAATTTATTGTTTTAGTGAGCGCTGTTTCTGATGACTTTGGAATCTTTTTTTTTTGGGGGGGGGGGATTATCACTGCCCTCAGGTGGTGGGAGTAGGAGGCCTAGCCTTTGCTCTGTGGAGCTGGAATCGAACCTCCATCCCAAATGGGCCGCAGTCCCGCGCACAACCACGACTTTGGAATCTTATTTCTATCTCAAGTTATTACATGAGACCACAGGTGTGACAGAGACGTCTTGCCATCAAGTCCATTCCGACTCCTAGGCCCCTGAGTCAACCCAAAGTGGGCAGAGGAAATGCCTTGCGGGCATCTGAGAGTTTAACTCCATGGAAGTGGGAAGCCTCGATTTTCTCCCACGGAGGAGTTGAGTGTTCTCGAATTGTGTACCTATTGGTTAGCAGCCCAACCCAGAACCACTGTGCCACCAGGGCGCCGTTGTGGTTTTCCTTTTGTTAGTAGTTTGTTTTTGTTTTTCCTTGTTTGGGTTGGTTAGGGGCAGCTAACTGCCATTTTAAAAGATCCTCAAGTTTATTTTTCCATTTTGCATAAAAATTGCCTTATATGAGAAACAAAATAATAGGGTGGAAAAAGAAACCAGGTATAATCGCTCTTTGATTATTGCAGACTTAAAAAAAACAAACAACCCCTCTTATATTCACTCTTCTCATTTGTGTACTTAGAACAGTATTTCTCCCAGATGTCATTAGAGAGTTACAACCGTTCACAGACAATATTTCAGTTACCCATTAGTAATCATAGACTTCATCAGAGGAGGAGGAGTAATTGCAAGAGAAGTATTCTTCACATGTGCAAATTTTACCTGTAGATTTCCCTGATGACTAATGATACTCAGCTTGGTTAGGGTTAAGAATCCAGCTCTTTAAAATATAATTTTCATGATGGTCTATTACTTCCCCACAGGCATTCCCCTTAATGTTGGACTAAGTAGTAAACCCTGTTTCCTATTTTGAAAATGAAATTGAGGGAGGCTGAGCCCCGGTGGCATAGTGGTTGTGGCGCGGGACTGCGGCCCACTGGGATGGAGGTTCAATTCCAGCAGTGGCTCCACAGGAGCAAAGGTTGGGCCTCCTACTCCCACCATCAGAGGGCAGTGATGCCAAAAAAAAAAAAAAATGAAATTGAGGGTGGCATGAATATTTGGGGTGACTAGTGGAGAGAGCCCTGGTGACCTAGTGATTACCTTTGGTAGGTATGTCTTGGGCTGCTCACCACAAGATCAGCAGATTGAAACCAGCAGCCTCTCTGCAGGAGACAGGTGCAGCTTCCTACTGGCAGAGAGAGGACACCCTCTGAGGAAATTCTGCCCTGCCCTGAGGGGCAGCTATGTGTTGGAATTAATGGCAATCAGAGAGAGAAAGAGGAACCCAAATATTATTGTGTGTGGTTTTTTCCCCCAAGAAAATGCATTAGGAAAGCTTAGGTCTAATAAATCAAAGGACAATGATTCTCGTTCTGCTATTCTTTTATTGGAATCACCAGGCTTTAAAAAAAAAATTTTTTTTCACCTACACCATTCAAATAGTTTTAGTTCAGTATAGCTCCTTTAGAATAAAACCCAAGCCAAACCAAATCCACTGTCAAATGGATCTGCTTCTTAGGGTTTCTAAGACTAAATCTTTCTGGGGACAGCCTCATCGTTCTCCTACAGGGCAACTGGTGGGTTTGGACCACTGGCCATGTGGTCATCAGTTCATTGTCTAATCACAGTGCTACCCAAGTACTTATCTAATAGAAATGCCACCCATAGTCTCAATTCATTGTGCTTGCTAATTTTTAGGTAAAACAATCAGGCAAGTTAACAGTTTCACGAGGTTATGAAGTCATCAGTGGAATAATAGATTACTATATGATGAAATGTTTTGCTAAATTTCTGGGGAGAAATGAAAGCAGCTGAAGGTTCTTATCATGCCCACAGCAGCCTCAGGAATAGGGTATCCATCTGACATGTAAGCATTTGGGATCTTGTTTTGTCATTTTAAATTGTGCTTCTTGTTCTATTGTGAAAAAGTCTCAGATTTAATTACTTCCTCAATTAACTGCTAGCCCCTGACTCCCAAGCATTTGTCAAACTATGAAACTTTTGAAGGTTGCTAACAATCATTTACCATAAGACGACTAGAAAATATTAATGTGAACACAAAACCTTAAAGTGTTCAGCTCTGGCACCACTCAAAGTAGCCCAACAACAATAGAAGTTGGGCCCAGCAGCATAAGCCTCCACTTTTTTTTCTATCATTTTATTGGGGGCTCATACATCTCTTCTCACAATCTATCCATCCATCCATTCATACCTACATGCATTGTGTCAAGTATATTTGTATATATGTTGCCATCATTTTAAAAACATTTTCTTTCTATTTGAGCCATTGGTATCAGCTCTACATTTTTTTCCTTCCCTCACCTACCCTTTCTCCCTCATGAACCCTTGATAATTTATAAAGTTTTTTTTCCATGTTTTACACTGACCATTGTCTCCCTTCACCCAATATTCTAATGTCTATCCCCTTGGGAGGGCATTATATGAAGATCACTGTGATCGGTTCCCCCTCTCTTTACCCACCTCCTTACAACCTCCTGGTACAGCTACTCTCAATATTGGTCCTGAGAGTTTTATCTGTTCTTGAATCCCTGTTTTGTTTTGTTTTGTTTTTTGAGGGGGCGTCATTGCCCTCTGGTGGTGGGAGTAGGATTCCCTGTTTTTCTAACTCTTATCTGTACCCGTGTACATGCTCTGGTCTAGCCAGATTTGTAAGGTAGAATTGGGGTCATGATACTTGGGGGAGGGGAAGCATTAAAGAACTAGAGGAAAGTTGTATGTTTCATCCGTGCTACATTGCACCCTGACTGACTCCACCTTTTGATTTTTAATTGAACTTGAGTATGGAAAAGATTTAAAACAAGAGGAATCCTATAGGTTATTCCATGACATTATGGTAGTGTTGGGGGGCTATAGATCTGATATTTATTTAAAACAGCCTCATTTGGGGGCAATAGTGCAAGGTTCCACATCTAAACTACTCTGAGACTATACTAAATATATCGAATTGTATATTTTAACTGGGTAAATTATATAGTATGTGACTTATTTCCTAATAAATTTAATAGAGTTAAACTATAATGGGTGGAACTCCAGATGAGACTATATTGTCTATAACTTCATAAGTGATGAAGTTTGGTAATAGATATTTGGGTCAGAGTATACCATAAAACAACATCTGAAATTTTTAGGTGGGAATTCTTATTAAAATCCTTTTGTTGGAGGCTGTACCCCAGCTAATAGCTTTTAGTTCTGGCCATCAATTCTCCACCCCTCTGTGTGGTCCCTGCTCTTTTGTAGAAACCCTTTTGGTAGTGTCAAAACCAACCTAGGCCCAGGTTGCCTCTTCTTGTGGGGCCTGTATCTCCCCTCAAGAGAAAATTAAGCTCCAATGTCTGTGTCACCTACACTTGGGAACACAGGAAGCATTTTCTGAGCATCTCCCTGTTCTGCTTCCAACCCTAGTGGTGCTGTGATTCCCTCCTTCCTTATGAGCTGACCCCACAAATTGTACCAGTCCTTTCCAAAAGTAGATCTTTCGTTCAAAGATAACCTTTCTTAGACTCTTCCAGTCTCTTAAATACTTTGGAAGTAGACATTGAACTAAATCAAGGGAGCCATTTTTAACCAGCTCTTTGCAAGCCCTGGAAAAAATAGCCAAGATTCTCACTATAATGCAAGATTTCCTGACTTTTTTCCTTTCTAGACTTCTAAACTGAAAGTGTCAGAGTCATATTTTAACATGATGTTACAGACAGAAAACTAGTACATTTGAGAAAATACAAAAAGATAGAAAAGTAACCAGTGATATTTTTATAGCATCATTGTGAATTCACAGATGTAGACATTTTTTATGCGATTAATCAATTACATCCATGATCCTTATAATTTTGTGCTCAAATTTGAACATTATTGGCTTATGGGAGCCTCTTAAAGTTTTCTCCTGAGTCCTTTTAACACAACCCTAATAGTTTCTAATAGCTTCTTTGCTTTCTATTATGACAAGATGTTAAGCTCATTCTGTGTATTTCTGACTCAATCCTAAAATCAAGTCTTTCTCTAAAGAACTTTAGTTCCCTTTATTTTATTTTATTTTTTTAGTTCCCTTTATTTTAAGATGGTGTTAAACACCACAATTTCAGAACTAGAGTGTTCATTGTGCCTGGGTTAATCATTGTTTCAAGGCTTTTCAGTGGATATAGCTAGGAATTTTTTTTATATGAAATAAATTTCTTACTCTTACATCTACTTCTGAGATCTAAAGATATTGGCTTTTAGTTCCACTGATATACTTACTTATTTGTATTATCTCAATACATACATAATAGTTTCAGAAGTATTTCTTTAATCACACAAGATATCCATGTTTATTGTTTCAGGAATCAGTGATGTTCAGTGATGTGTCTGTAGACTTCTCTCAGGAGGAGTGGGAGTGCCTGAACCCTTCTCAGAGGGACTTGTATAGGGATGTGATGTTGGAGAATTACAGCAATCTGGTTTCAATAGGTAAGGATATCTACAGTATACCAGTAATTTAAAATCTTCTCTCTGGAATATCTGCTGCTCTTTTCACAGAGAAGTAAATTTCTCGGCTGCATTTCAAGTTATCTGCTTTATTTCTGTTCCCTGCTGGCACAGCGATTAAGCACTTGGCTTCTATCTTAGCAGTCAGATTCAAACCCAACAACCAGCCCCCAGAAGGAGGATATGGCAGTCTGCTTCCCATAAAGATCACAGCCTCTGAAACCCTGTATGCCAGTCACCATGAGTTGCAATCAACCAAGCAATGATTGGTTTTGTTTTGTATTTCAAAATAAGAGGTTTGAATTGTTAGTAAAACGAGGAGTGGGAAGTAGACCTGCCAATGGGCATTGACTGAAGCTACATCCACCTTCTTTCTTTGGCCATTTCTATAGTGGCATTGCTTCCTTGATCACCAAGGGATCCAGTATAACCATGTATATTACACAGTGTAACCATGTTCCTTATCTTTTCTCATAAGCAGGGGCCTTACCTTCCTAAGCCTCAAGTGATCTCTTTATTGGAACAAGGGAAAGAGCCTTGGATGATAGGCAAAAATCTTACAAGAGGCCTTTGTTCAGGTGAATGACTGGCTAGAAGGAGGGCATTGCACTCTCAGTGAGGAAACAGCACCTTTGTGATGTGAGTTAGAAGCTTCTGTCAAGGCCCTTTGCCTATGGAGAAGAAATAATTCCTTTTAGTGTGAGCTTTCAAATGGGTTTCATCCCTTCCTTCCAACTTTCACTCTTTCTAATGAAGTACCCTTCACTTCCTCTCCAAAGAAAATTATTTCATAAATATTGTAGACTCAGTACCTTGCTATCTTTTTTCTCTCTCTCTAAATTGTGTCTTCCATTATCCAAACAAACCAAACTCCCTGCTATCCAGTCAGTGCTGACTCATAGCGACCCTGACTATAACTCTTTGTGGAAGTAGAAAGACCAGTCTTCCTCCCCGGAGCTACTCGTGGTTTTCAAATGCTGACCGTGTGAATCACGCCCAACACGTAACCACTATACCACACACTGTGTGTATGTGTGTTTACATCTTTCCCACTTCTGCCCTCCTTCCCCATTTTTCATTGTGCTTCTTTCTATTGACTTGTTTCATTAGCTTTTCTTAGATTCTCCTTTTACCCAACCCTTTAAAAAACTTTTTAATGTGAATTATGTGGAGATTTACATTTAAGATCCTCTTTTTCTCCCAGCAACGTAAAGTACTTATCAAATCTCCTAATAGTTTACCCTGCCTACTCTTACTCAACATTTTTCATTTCCAAATTTGTGCAAGGAAATTTGCCAAGTGCTAAAGTTTACTAATCATGTCAGCTATTAAGAATTCAGACTCTGAAGTAGTGTTAAAATATATCCGTAAATAAGTTTTGTAAAGTAGAATCTAGTAAAAGAAAAAAAAAAAAAAAAGATCAGATAGGTGAAGAGAATGTCAGTGGGTAAATATGTAGACGTGAAATTAATTCATATTAAAATAGTATCTCAAGTCTTGGAAATGATTGCCATCGCTAGTGTCTGTCTTACTATAACAGAAATACCACAAATAGATAGTTTTTTGTTTTGCTTTGTTTTGGGGCATCACTGCCCTCTGGTGGTCGTGGGAGCTACCCAGCCTTGCTCCTGGAGAGCTGCTGCTGGATTTGAACCGCCAAACCCGTGGGTCATGGTCCCGCACTCAACCACTTACGCCACCAGGGCTCAGCCCCGTAGATAGCTTTTACAAACAAATTTAATTACCTCACCATTTAGGAAGCTAAAGTGCAAATGTTCTTTTCTCTCTTCAATATTTGTTCTTTGAGTTCTTGAGGATTTTATGAGACAGCATCTATCTTCCCCATTCTCTACTTGTTTTTGTTTGGTTGGTTGTTCAGTCTGCTCTTTTATATATCAAAAAAGATAGAGTTAAGCTATATCCTACATTAATGAGAAAACTCATTCCTAAGTGGGATTATAAACAAAGATACAGGAGTTAGGATTTACAACACATATTGTGGTGGGGCGGGGGGGAAAGGAAGGGGGGGAAGCACAGTTTAATCCCTAGCATTACTTGTAGACACAATGTTGGGGAAGCTGTGTTTATGCCTATATTGAAAAGGAAAAGGTGGCAAAGAAGGAAAGTTTCAGGACAGGGAGAAAAGAGTAGTTACTGAGCATTTACTAGTGGCTGAGGTTATATTACTTAAGAAAAAAATGCAAAGCTTTGTACTTGAGAAGTTTATATTGTCGAGGAAATACACACACGTGTGTGTGTATGTGTGTGTGTGTGTATATATATATGTGTGTGTGTGTGTATATATATATATATATATATATATAATGCCTCTGTTAGGCTAGGCGGTCTAGGGCAGGAGTTGACAAACTCTTGAGACCGAAGAGCCAATCCTGTCCCTCCTAACAACTTTAAAATCACTCAAGAACCTTAAATATGTTCTTCCAAACAAATTAAATCACTGTGATCTGAAATAGCAGCCTTCACACTGAAAGAGCCGCACATGACTCACGAGCCACAATTTGCCAGTCACTGGTCTAGGGAAACAAAATCAGTGACACTTATATAAATATATATGAAGGAACTTTATATCAAGAAGTAACAATGTCGAGAAAGGAATCCAACCCATTCCAACTCAAGTCTTGGGTCCAATGCTAGCCAGGTAGCTGAAGGTCAATTTTGCAGAAAGATAAAGGAGGATGCAGGGAGATCACAGACTGGCAGTTAGAGAGTCACATGGATCCAAGGTTGGTGGACACATGGCAGAACATAGGCAGCTTGGAGGTTGACTCCCAGGTCAACTGCTCTGGAGGCAGATACAGCGTCCCAGCAAGGATGAAGGTATAAAGGACAAGAGATGAAGGAGAAGTTCTCACTGCCTCTCTTTAGAAAAAGCTACAAACCCCAGTAGGCATCATCAGACTATAACTTGATTGATAGATTAGACTCCACCTCTATACTTTCATACAAATTTAAGTTAACATCTTAACTACTACAGCCTCTCTGATGAACTGAGTTCCTTTGTGTGACCTTTTGGCTTGATTCTTTAAGAAAAACTCGAGAGATTTCCCACTCATGTCCCAGGGGTGTATTTAATTTCCTGGTTAAGCATTAAAAAACTTTCTTTGATTTGTGTGTGTCTGTGTGTGTGTCTGGCTCTGGGCTGCAACCTGCCCTGTGACTGGTATATAATATACTCTTTAGATGAAAAATGTGACCTACTAAGAAGTCACATTCACAGCCATGGCAGGAAGGCTATGCCTTGAAATTTTCAGTAATTTATGTAAATAGGCAATCAACTCCACAGAGATTTCAAAATTAGAAATAGGAAGAGAGGGAACAGAAATGAAAAAGAAGGCAAGGACCCAGTGGCAGAACTAGCAGAGACATGTTTGGAAGGAACTCAATGACAGAGAGGGTCAAAAGGAGCCTGCCCTGAAGGATCCGTGTCCTCAGGGAACCAAGAGGAGACCTATCCTCAGAGGCTGAGAGGAGGCCAGCCAGAACCCAGAGCATCCGAGAGAATTGTCCTGCCACTGAAGAACGGAGAATCGGCTCTCATCTTCCCAATCCTGAGAGTGTCACATGTTGACCCTGATAGAAAGCTATACCCTGTAGTTTCCTTTACTCAGGCACTTGACTGTAAGTTCAGTGAAAACTATCAGCCACTCCTTAGGAGAAAGACAAGGGCTTTACTGATGTAAAGAGTTGGTCTTAGAAACCCACAGGGCCAGGTCTATCCTGGCCTATAGGGTCACTCTGAACCAGAATTGAACCTCTTGTTCAATATGGAAAGTAGTCTTAAATATTGTACATTCATTAGACTTTACAGATGATTCTGGTCCACATCATATTTGAGAATTACTGTGAAGTAGACAAGCTCGTATCAACACATTTAAGCAGAACTGTCAGGAGAACATGTTCCCTTAAGGGCATCTTCCTCACCCCACCCCACCCCCTCTGACTGCCCTCTGGTTGGCTTGAGGTAATCTTTTTTACCATCACAATGGAATACAGGTTTGTAAGTGCCCTTAAGGCAATTTTTGTTTAAACTACCTCTCTCTCCTAATCAAGGGCCTCAAAAACTGCCAAGTCTTTCTCCCAGGACAGGAGTGTTCATTTCCCTTTCCTGCTAGGAGGACAAACTGGAGACAAAATCAGAAATGGGATCATAAAAGAAGGCACCTGAACTTTTACCGATACATTTGTTTTCCTTCTGTCAATACCACATAGTGATAGATGTATTTTAACTTGCTTTTTCTTCTGCTTTTTGTAGTCTGCCTTCCCAAAATAATATAAAAGAGACTTGGCCAGGGAAGACAGACACTGCAGTCTGGTAGATAGTTCCTTTGAACATCCCCATTTATGCAGTCTGGGCTAGCTTGGTATGCAATAAAGACTTCACATAATTCTAATTGGACATTGTAGTGGTCCTCTTTTACCTGAACCCGCAACAATTGTAGTAATATTTCCATAGATTCCTTCCTCAACTTCTGCATTATATTTTATTAATTTCTGTAAAGTTCATGTCACTTTTTGAGTTATACAGGTACATTTTTTACCTGCATGCCATTTAAAGATACTGCCATTTAGATACTGTTTTCACTGTTTTAGATATTACATGCCATTTAGATACTGTTTTCACTTTAATTTCTCCATTTGTGTTATAAAAGTTGAACTTATAACAAAAGTAGAAAAATAATCTTTCATTTTCTTTCAGATCTGGAATCAATGTGTAAAACCAAGTTATTATCTCTAAAGAAGGAAGTATATGAAATAGAATCGTGCCAGAAGGATATACTTGGACTTACAAAGCAGGGTCTCGAGTACTCCCATTTCAGAGATATCTTGGACTATAGAGTCCACTTGGGAAGAAATCTGGGATATTTCAGTCCTGAATACGTGCCCATATTTTCTCAACACATGTTTCTTAATCTACATCAAATAGTTAATAATGAAGAGAAACCCTATGAATGTAAGAAATGTGGAAAGGCCTTTAGCCTAAACTCACAAGTTATTCAGCATCAGAGAATTTGTTACGGTCAAACCTAAGGCATAGCAAGAGCAACTCCATTTTGTGCCTTAGCCAGCAATGGAAAAGTACAGAAAGCTATAGTCTTCTTGCACTAGTCAAAAATTAACTGCCAGATGGCTGTGCCTAGGAAAAGGGCCGATCACAAATGTTTTGTTGAACCTAACAAGCAGAGATTACTCAGGAACAGAAAGTAACGTCTGTGACCTGACCCTTTTCTGTATATAGCCTGTTTGTTCTCGCTCGTGCAACCATGTAACTCTGCATTATGTAGCAGCCTGCTTAAGTGAACCAGAGAGTAGCCATTTTGTACGTTTTGAGAAATGTTTAAAATGCTTGCTTTGCTTGTACGCTTGTCAGCTATGAAAAATTTTTCAATTGTGTGTGCACCCACCCAGGAATGTTCTTATAGTTTAAACTTCCTCCTCCCTAAAATGTACTCAGAAACCTTTGTAGTTGAGATCACCTCCTCAGCCAGACCCTCTTTTACTCCCCCCTCCCCTTTCATCCTATAAGAGCTGTAAGTTTTGTATGCTCGGGGCTGCAGTCCAAATAAAGGCTGTAGCCCAGATTCGAATCTGTCTGTTATATGTTATATGTTATCTGTTATATGTTATAATAAACTGTCTTTTGTTCTGCAGAACTTGGGTCGGTGATCTTATTTGGGCTCTCAAACCGTAACAGAATTCATATTGGTGAAAAATCCTATGAATGTAAGGAATGTGGGAAATTTTTCAGCTGTGGCTCACATGTTACTCGACATCAGAGAATTCATACCGGTGAAAAACCCTTTGAATGTAAGGACTGTGGAAAGACCTTCAGTTGTAATTCATACCTTTCTCAACATCAGAGAATTCATACTGGGAATAAACCCTATGAATGTAAGGAATGTGGAAAAGCCTTTAGTTACTGCTCAAATCTTATCGACCATCAGAGAATTCACACTGGTGAAAAACCCTATGAATGTAAAGTTTGTAGGAAAGCATTTACCAAGAGTTCACAGCTCTTTCAACATGTGCGAATCCATACAGCCGAGAAACCCTATGCTTGCAAGGAATGTGGCAGAGCCTTTACTCAAAGTTCAAAGCTTGCTCAACATCAGAGAATCCATACTGGTGAGAAACCATATGAATGCAAGGAATGTGGTAAAGCCTTCAGTAGTGGCTCAGCACTTACTAATCATCAGAGAATTCACACTGGTGAGAAACCCTATAATTGTAAGGAATGTGGGAAGGCCTTTACTCAGAGTTCACAACTTCATCAACATCAGCGAATCCATGCTGGTGAGAAACCCTTTGAATGTTTTCCATGTGGAAAAGCCTTTACTCAGAATTCACAACTTTTTCAACATCAAAGAATTCATACAGATGAAAAACCATATGAATGTAAAGAGTGTGGAAAGTCCTTTAATAAATGTTCAAACCTTACTAGGCATCAGAGAATTCATAATGGTGAAAAACCCTATAACTGTAAAGAATGTGGGAAGACATTTCGTATTGGCTCAGACCTCATTCATCACTGGGGAATTCATACTGATGGAAAATAAAATTAAAGTTCTGTCCACTTTCCTAATTGTTTAAATTTTTTAAAATCATGTTTAAGTATTATATCCTCCAAATATTTTTAAAATCTCAAAAATTATATTTTATGAGTTTAATGCAGAAGTATTTTAATCTACAATATTAATCAAGGCCTAAATTAACATTTTCCCTCCTCCTCTGGAAACCCTATCCTTTGCAACTTACTCAATACCATTGTTTTATTTACCTTCTTGATGTTATATTGTTTGTTTCAGAGTTATTGATCCTCCTGAGATATGTATTTATACTTTTACCTATATGCTGTTTAGATTTTGTTGCCTTTAGTACAAAGAATTTCAAATGGTTTGTGGGAAAAATCGTTTTTCATTTTATTTTTCCATGAGCTTTTTGAACCCCGCTTACATTTCTAAGTTGTTTGTAAAATTATAATTTGCTTTTAAAATCAGTGTGAATGCTTTTATTTCATTTAAAAATTTTAAACTAATAAGTAGAAGAAGAGAAAACACTAAGATGCTGAGATACTTGGAATAATACCAAGTACAGTGTAGTAATTTCAAATTTTAGAGAAAATCTATCAGATTTGGTTTAATGAAATTGTAGTCATGTTAGGTATGCTTGCCTTTTATATGCTACACTATATCATGTTTTCATCTCAGTAAATATAGACATTATGTTTATTCATTGTAATCATGCTGATGAACGTTTTTTACTCCAATTTTTTGCGATTATAAAAGTGGCTCTGGTGAAGAGAATCAAAATTTATATTTGATTCCTTTTAAGAAATTTTTAAGTGCTGAAATTATTTACATATTCTTTTTATAAATTGGTTCCTTTTTTTGTGGGCATCACTGCCCCCTGGTGGGAGTAGGAGGCCCAACCTTGCTCCTGGAGAGCTGTTGCTGGATATGAACTGCCAACCCTTTGGGCCACAGTCCCACACACAACCACTATGCCACTGGGGCTCAGCCTTTTTTTTTTTTTTTTTTTAATAAATATCCCTAATACCAATCTCATACTAGAAAGATAACTATTGTTATCAAATATGTGTTTATCCTTCCTGATATTTTTTCCAATTTTGCATATATAAGTACTGTTTTATTTCTTATGTACAAGTATATATAATTTTGTGTTGGTTTGTTGTAAAGATTCAATGAATTTATAAATACCAAGTACTTAGGACTATTCCTTTCACATAATAAATATTTAGTGAAGTTACACATTGTTTTCATCAGTACATTCTTTATAATCAGGATATATTTTAACTATGTTGCTTATTGCTTTCAAAATCAGAAAGTTTATAATAAAGAAAATAACTCAAAAAATGTGGGTTAGACCACGTTGAACCATAAAGCACCCTAAGAGGATGGCTGGATACTAGAGTGAGTCAGTGGCTTACCCTGGGATGTCCCTGAGCTGGCTCAATGTTGGACTTCTCGAAGCTTTCTCCAGGGGAACCAACTGTGATCTGTATCAGAAGGGAGTCACCTACACTTTGGGTGGGATGAACAATAGAGTCTGGCCATTCTTTGAGATAGACAGCCTCTGGGCATAGAGTGAGCAGCCAGTGAGACATCTTTAAAGTAGCACTTTTGGGGTGGGAGCAATAAATGTTTTTCGGTCTGGAAAATGTGTATTGGGAGTCATCTCTATCATAACTTTGGAAGCTTTCCCCCACTAGAGTTGGCCTTCCAAACCCCCTGACAATAAGCATAGAGAATTTGGCCACTTAAATTTCCGTCCAGCCCCTCAGTATTCCATACTTGTATATGGCTGCTGAGAATGTAAAATGATGCAGCCATTGTGGAAAATAGTTTGATGACTCCTCAAAACTTTAAACAATACCACGCTGTTGTTTTGTACTTTGTTGAAACAGTTCCAACTATAGAATCCCTATATGTTAATAGAACTGTGTCATACCATTTTCTTGGCTGTCATCTTTATAGAAACAGACCTCCAAGTCTTTACTGTGGTGCTGATTGCTTTGAATCAATAGCCTTTTAGTTACCAGTGAAGTGCAAATTATTTGCTCCACCCAGGAACCTGTACAACTACCATATGCCCCAGAAATGCCACTCGAATATGTACACCAAAAGAGTAAAACTGGGGACTCAAATATATTTGTATACCAATGTTCATTATCAACAGTATTTGCAATAGCCTCAAGGTGGAAATAAATAGCATTAACCTGTAAGTAAGTATACACACACACGCAAACATTGGTATATTAGTCATAAAAAATTCTGATATATACTACAACATTGGTGAACCTTAAAACATGCTAAGTGAAATTAAGCCAGACACAAAAGTACTAATATGTTTTTACTTACATGAAATATATAGAATAAGCAAATTCATAGAAAATGGGGGAAAATTTAATAGGAAGAGAGTAGAAGGAAAAATTAATACAAAGGGATTTTGTTTGCTTATTTTATTTTAAAATTAACAAGTGACTAGCAAGGTCAGCAGGAGAAAAATAAGACTGTGCCCATAAAAATTTAGCCTCAGAAACCAAAGAGGCCATTCTAGTCTGTCCTATAGGGTCCTTCCTTGTGAATTAGACTGGACGCTATGGCAATGGGCTTGATTTGGGTATAGCATTACCTCAAGATACAAAGTCAACATACAAAAAAAATTTACATTAGTCAGGTAAAACAACTCAATTAAATTTTTTTTCTATTTTTTAAAATCTCTTTTTTTTTGGGGGGGGGGGCATCACTGCCTCTGGTGGTCGTGGGCGCTACCCAGCGCTACTCCTGAGAGCCACCGCTGGATTTGAACCGCCAAGCCCGCAGGCCACAGTTCCGCATTCAACCACTTACACCATCGGGGTTCAGCCCCAATTTTAAAAGTTTTAATCATTTTTTTGGGTGCTTGTACATTGTTTATCACAATCCATACATACATATACTGTGCCAAGCATCATCACATGCCTGCCGCTGTCATCATTTTCCAAATAATTTGCTTTTCCACTTGAGCCCTAGGCATCAGCTTTTCATCTTTACCCCTCCTCTGCTCCCCCACCCCCACCATTCCTCAATATAAATTATTACTTTGTCATATCTTACACTGTCCGATGTGTGTTAGACAGGATTCTCTAAAGAAACAAAACCAGAACACTAGTAATTCTTTTTGTATATTTATATAGATAAAAGGATATATAACATAAGAAATAAAGTTAACTATAAAGCAGTACAAATAGCTCGGTGCAACTCACTTGCGTGAGACAGCTAGTAGACTGGCAGTCCTGGGAGTCTTGAGGGCCACCGAGGAATTCTCTGTAGAGCAATTCAGGCTATCCGGTCATAAACAGTAAACAGCTAAGTGTCGGGAGCCATCCAGCTGACATGCTTAACCTGGAAACAGGCCGGATTTGCCTGAACTCTGTTGCAGTCTGTTGCCTGAGGTTCGTAGTTACCTTTGTTACTGTTAACAGCCTTGGCCTTGGAAGCTCAGCTTGCAGCTGTGCTGCCATTCACTTGTTAATTTTGAAGATCACCATATGCTAATTGCCCAAGCTTAACTGCCCTATAAAACCGGTCTACTTCTCCCAAATAAACGAGACTTGATCAGAATCCTGTCTTGTCTCCATTTCACGTGTCTCCTGTCCCCCCAATTCCCGCTCGTCCTTCCAGGACTTGCGAAGACCTGCAGGCCGGGACAGCAAAGCAGGTCACCAACAGTGAGCCAGATGACAGAGTCCAACAGTCCCCAGTTCAAGAGATGTATATTCCAGGAGCATGGTGAAGCAGTGCCTGAAGGAACCTCAACTCACGGCAACACAGTCCATAGATTAGGTGTCCTACAGGTAGTGCAGCTTGGAGATCAAGGCATAGGGTGAATAAGGCAGCCTGCTGGTCCGAAGATTGAAGAACAAGAGGGCAAGGGCAGGGCTCGCCGAACCATTTCTATCTCCGACCTTCAATTGATCTCGTGTTCATTGTCCATGTTGTCACAACAGACCTACCCATCTACTTTGGCCATGTTGGCACAACAAGCTTACCTATCACAGACGTCTCCCCTCATCCACTCCTTTGCTGTCCGTCCTCCAGATAGAAGGTTATGTATAGATCTTTGTGATTGGCTCCCCCTCTCTATGCCGCCTTACCTCCATCCATCCAGTAGCTCCACTCATTACTGGTCCTGAAGGGTTCATCTGTTCAGGATTCCCTGTATTTCCACAAACAGACATATGCACTCCCTTGTTTATTGCTGCACGGTTCACAATAGCATGAAGTTGGAAACAGCCCAAATGTCCATCAGTAATAGAAGAATGAACTTTAATATGAACTGCCAAAAAAAAAACAAAACCAAAAAAACGATGAAACAACAAAGTACCTCATGCTATGGGTGGATCTGGAGAACATTATCCTGAGTAGAGTCAATCACCAAAGATAAACAATGTATGAGGCTATGAATATAAAGACAAAAACCAAAACAAAGACTACATATCAAAAGGATCAAATTTTTGAGATTATCAAGGAAGGGAGGGGAAAGGAGGAAAGATAAAGTTTAACAGGTGCTGTTGTTGGTGAAAGTGAGAATGGAAGTCCACAAGAGGAAAAATAGAAATATCTTCTTTCCGATAATATCTCCAAAATATGTGGGATGAAACCTTGCCATTTTTGTATCTAAGGAGCATTCTGGCTCTATTTTTTCCAAGATAGATTTGTTTGTTCTTTTGGCAGTCCTCGGTACTTCCAATATTCTTCTAACCACTAAGCAGCCCCTGCCCCCAGGATTCTATCCTTACCCCTTCCCTAATTTCTCTTTCCCTTCTTGCAGACCTCCGTCCTCCTTTTCAGCAACTTTTCAAATCTCTGCAGTGATGGGCACTGGGAGAGGAAGCTGATAAGTGGATAGAACTATTGAATAGTGTTCATGGTCTGAAATATAAGCCCCCCCCCCCACCTAATTAGTAATTTTTAAAATCATGTAAAAGAGGCAATTACAGATTACCAAGGATATCTATTAAAAGAACAGTAGTGGAAAACCTTCATTTTTCAAGATAAAAATTCTCTTTCCTGGGAAGGTGCCTAGAAACTTCTGAAGGATAAAGGCGTTAGGAGATAAAGCCTTACTCATCACAAATTCAAACTTACATGATAGCTATTACTTGAGATGGGATAGAAAAAGTGTAACTGATGTTCCTCACTGACCTATCGTTCCACAGGGAACAACACTGGAGAAACAGTGAGGAGACTTGTCACTAATCTGACCCCACCACACAGAGGCAAAGTGCTGAGGGTGGGCAAAAGAACAGCAAGGAGAGCAGAGCAATGAAGTCCCCAGAGAATTCCAAAAATAGACTTTGGGGCCAGGGTGTGGCACCCCATCAGACTCAAGCAGAAAACACTTCCAATGGTCAACAAACAGATCTTGAACTATTTTAGGATTTTCTTTTGTTTTTCATTGGTTTTGTAGTGGTGGTTGTTTTGTTTTCTTGCTTTGTTTTTCTTTGGATTTTTGTACATATTATCTCTGCAGGTCTATCCAGTTAAGTGGGATAAACAATCTGGATAGAAAACAACAAGACCGTGGTTCTGGGGGGACATAGGAAAGGGGCTGGCAGTGGAGAGGAAGTGATTGTTAAAGCCAGGGACAAGGGAATAATAAGTGGTCTCAAATTGAGGTGAGGAGGGTGCAGGAAGTCTGGTAGGTCTTGATCAAGGGCAATGTAACCAAGAGGAATTACTGAAACCCAAATGAAAGCTAAACATTATAATGGGACAGGAGGAAAGTGAAAGAAAATAAAGGAAAGAACTAGGAGGCTAAGGCCACTTATAGAGGTCTACATACAGGCATGTATATATGTAAATATATTTATATATGACAATGGGGAAATAGAGCTATGTACACATATTTATAGGTTTGGTATTAAGGAAGCAAATGGACATTGGGCCTCCATTCAAGTACTTCCTCAATGTAAGAACACTTTGTTCTATTAACCTGGCATTCCATGATGCTCACCTTCCCTACATGATTGCTAAAGACAAATTTGTGCATAAACAAATGTGGTGAAGAAAGCTGATAGTGCCTGGCTATCAAAATATATAACATCTGGGCTCTTAAAGGCTTGAAGATAAGTAAGCAGACATCTGGCTGAGAAGCAACAAAGCCCACATGGAAGAAGCACACCAGCCTGTGTAATCACGAGGTATTGAAAGGATCAGGTATCACACATCAAACACTCAAAACAGAAAATCATTTCATTGCAAATGAGGGGGAGTGCAGATTGAAGACCCAAAGCCCATCTGTATGCAATTGACATCCTCTTACAGAAGGGACACAGTGAGGAGATGATGAAACACATGACTTTCTTCTAGTTCGTTAATGCTTCTTCCCCTCCACTATTATGACCCCAATTCTACTTTACAAATCTGGCTAGACTACAGCATGGGCACACAGGGAGCTGGAAACACAGGGAATCCATGACAGATAATCCCTCAGCACCAATATTGAGAGTAGTCATATCAGGAGGAGAATGGGAAGGTGGAAAGCAATAGGGGGAACCAATCACAATGATCTATCTATAACCCCATCCCAGGGGAATGGACAACAGAAAAGTGGGTGAAGGTAGACATTGATCAGTGTAAGACATGAAAAAAAAATCTATAAATTATCAAGGTTCATGAGGGAGAGAGGTTGAGTGTGGGAGGGAGGGAGAAGAAATATCAGGAGCTGATACTAAGGGCTCAAGTGGAAAGAAAATGTTTAGGAAATAATGGCAACAAATGTACAAATATGCTTGACACAATGTATGCATATATGTATTGTGATGAATTATATAGGCCCCCAATAAAATTTACTTAAAAAATTGATAAAAAGGCAAGGTGTAACATATAATAAGATATTATTTAATGACTAAAAGAAATTAATTACTGAGACATGCTACAATATAGATGACCTGTGAAAACATTATAAGCAAGAGAAATTAGTCACAAAAGGCTACTTATGTTATGATTCCATTTATATAAAATTTCAAGAATAGACAAATCCATAGAGAAAGTAGAGTGTTTCCCAAGAGTTTTCAGAGGAGAGGAGCAAGGAATGGTCATTAAGGAATCTTATTCACTGCCTTCAAGCTGATTCTAACTTATAGCGAGCTTATAGGAAGAAGTACAGGAAAGAGTAGAAATAGCAACTTACAGCGACCTTATAGGGAAAAGTACAGGAAAGAGTAGAAATAGAGGACTGAGTCCCAGTGGCATAAGTGGTTGAGTGTAGGACTGCGGCTCGCAGGCTTGGCAGTTCAAATCCAGTGGCGGCTCTCAGGAGCGGCACTGGGTAGCACCCACGACCACCAGAGGTAGTGATGCCCAAGAAAAAAAAAAAGAGTAGAAATAGCAACTTACAGCAATCTTATAGCAAAACAGAGAAACGTCCATGCAGATTTTCAAGGCTGTAAATCTATACAGGTGCAGAAAGCCTCATCTTCCTCACATAGAACAACTGGTGGTTTTGAACTGCTGACCTTGTGGTTAGCAGCTAGCACAACTATGCCATCAGTCTTTTTGCATTAATAGATAAAAAAGGATTTTTTAAATGTTTAGAATTAGATAACTCTACTTGTTCTTTAACTACAACCCTCTGAATCCATCTTAAAATCGTCTCATGGCATGTGAATCACATCTTGGTAAAGTTATGGTTTTTTTAAAGATAAAACAAAAAGTTTCTATTAATTAGAGACAAACTTGGGGCCGGTCAAGCCCCACCCCTAGAAGAATGCACTTCATAAGACAGCACTTAAGCTGAAGCCCAGGGAGAGGGTGTGTCTAATCAGAGCAGACAGCAGTAAATGAAGAGGGAAGAGGAGAGAATAGAACATATCCTGACCAAATCCTGAAGACTGCTTAGAGCAGTCAATTCACAGAGAGGACCATAGGGCCAGCCCCACCACAAGTCACAACGTCCCTCACTGACCCATAACACTATAGGGAACAGCATTGGAGACACAGTGCAGGAATTGTGCTCAATCTGTCCCCACCACACCAGGAAAAACACTAAGGGCATGCAACAGAGCAGCAAGGGGAGCAAAGAAACAAAGGCCCCGAGGAATAGCAAAAACACACTTATAAAAGAAAAGAAACAGACCTTAAAAGATTTATAGGCTTTTCTCTTTTTTTGTTATTGGTTTTTGTTGTTACTGTTTTTTTTTGTTGTTTTGTTTTTCTTTGTCTTTGTTTTTCTGCTTATTATTGCCTCTGCATGTCTATCTACATAAGATAGACAGGATAAACAATCTGGAGGGGAAAACAAGGGGACTGACAATGCCAGGGGTACACGGGAGAGAGGGAGACAGAGGAAAGATAGGGGTGTGTCAAAAAAACCAGGAACAAGGGGAGAACAAGTGATATGAAACTGATGGCAACCAGAGGGCAGTGATGTCCCCCCAAAAAAATAAGTTAAAAAAAAAAGAAATTGATGGTGAGGAGGCTTAGGATGCCTGGTGGTACTTGATCAAGGGCAAAGTAGCTGAGAGGAATTACCAAAATCCAAATGAAGGTCAAACATGACAGTGGGACAAGAAGAAACTAAAAGGAAATAGAGGAAAGAACTAGGAGGCAAAGGACATTTATATAAGTATAAATACAGACAAGTACATATATGTTAAGTATTAAGGCAGTAGATAGACATTAGACCTTCACTCAAATACTCCTTCAATGCAAGAGCACTTTGTTCTAAAAGCCCCAGCATTCTGTGATGTTGACCTTTCCTGACACGATCACTGAAAATAAAATGGGTACATGAGCAAAAATGTGAAGAAAGCTGATGGTACCTGACTATCAAAAGATATAGCATCTGAGGTCTTAAAAGCTTGAAGATATACAAGCAGCCATCTAGCTGAGATGCAACAAAGCCCACATGGAAGAAGCACACCTGACTGTGTGATCATGAGGTGTTGATGGGATCAGGTATCAGGCATCAAAGAGTCAAAGTATCAGGCATTCATATATATATGAATGAGGTGGAAGGCAGAGTGGAGACCCAAAGTCCATCTGTAGACAACTGGACATCCCCTTACAGAAGGGTAGAAGGGGGGGCTGAGCCCCGGTGGTGTAGTGGTTGTGCACGGGACTGCGGCCCATTGGGTTGGAGGTTCAAATCCAGCAGCTGGGTCTCCTACTCCCACCACCAGAGGGCAGTGATGCCCCCACCCCCACCCCCCAAAAAAAACCCAGAAGGGTAGAAGGGTCACAATGAAGAGACAAGTCAGTCAGTGTACAGTAGAGCACCAACAAAACATACCACTTTCCTCTAGTTCTTTAATGCTTCCTCCCCTGCCCCAATCTGGCTAGATGAGAGGATGTACATTGGTACAAATAATAGCTGAAAATACAGGGAATCCAGGACAGATAATCCCCTTAGGACCAATAATGAGAGTAGTGATACCAGGAGGGGAAGGGAAAGGTGGAAGGAGAAAGGGTGAATTGATCACAATGATCTACATATAACCCCCTCCCAGGGGGACAGACAACAATAAAGTGGGTGAAGGGAAACAGTGGTCAATGTAAGAAATTATATATGTATGTATGTATGTATATACATAAATTATCAAGAGTTCATGAGAGACAAGGTGAAGGGGGGGGGGAATGAGCTAATACCAAGGACTTAAGTAGAAAATGTCTGGAAGATGATGATGGGCAACATATGTACAAATGTGCTTGACACATGGATGGATGGATGAATTGTGATAAGAACTATAAGAGTACCTATATGCAAGTGAAAGTTGGACATCAAATAAGTAAGACTGAAGAAGACTCAATACATTTGAATTATGGTTTTGGCAAAGAATATTGAAAGTACTATGAACTGCCAAAAGAACAAATAAATCTGCCTTGGAAGAAGTACAGTCAGAATGTTCCTTAGAAGGGAGAGTGGTGAGACTGTCTCATGTACTTTGGACATATCAGGAGAAACCAGTCAATGGAAAAAGACATCATACTTGGTAAAATAGAGGGGCAATGACAAAAAAGGGGCTCAATAAGTGGGATTGGCATGGTGACTGCAATGATGGGCTCAAATATGACCATGATTGTGAGGATGACGAAGAACAGGGAAGTGTTCCATTCTGTTGTATATTCTGTTGCCATGAATTGGAACCAATTTGATGGCACCTAAAAGCAATAATGTACAAGGGAATAAATACAGAGGTAGACAATTGAGATGAACTGGTATGAGTAGGCAAAAGGAACATAATATATCATTCTAGCATATGTCATTTCTACATATGTTTGTATTTACTATAAATATAATTTTGTGTATACTAAAACAAATGTACACAAAGTTATTTAAACTCCTTAGCCATAAGGAGACCCTCGAGGAAATGAGTGTTCTCCTGAATTAATTCTGTAAAGTCTGTCTTGTCATTTTTTCCAGTCACTGAAGTCTCTACTGGCCGGCTAATTGTTAGATAGAAATTTTCTTAAACACTTTGAACCATTAGATCTATCAATCTTAACGTATGTGCTGTGGCATGCTTTCAAAGCTCTCGTAGCTTTTTACAACTCTCCTTTAACAATCACACCCGGCTTTGGCAGAACCTCAAGAATTTTGTTGGACACGCATTCAGCACTTCTAGATTTTTATGAATATAGAGTGTTTTGGCTGGTCCAAAAGTAGTTAGACCTCACTATGATTGCTTACATTCAATTACTGGTCTACCTATTTGCTTACCCACCCTCACTACTGCACTTGACTAGTCAAAAAATTAATAAATTAATTAATTAAGTAAACAAATAATATACAATGTTTTATATTATTTTCCTTTACCATAATCCCTTATCTAAGAACAATTAGTACTTATGATGTAGCCCTGGTCAATACTTGTCCTCATGAAGAGATCACTAAATATATGATTGTGAACAAATCAGATGGTGCCTATCAGAAAAAATAGCATATAAGGTCTTAAAGGCTTGTTTTAAAACCAGCCTTTTGAGCTGTCACCTAAATCTACACAGAAGGAGCACAGATGATACAAGGATTGTCAATAATAAAATCAGATCAGAGGAGGGAATTATATTACATCTTAAATTCTGAGCACCCTGTATGACAGTGAAAGCCCAGAACCCATTTACAAAGTCCTTATGAACTCCCTCAGACTATAGACCAACAATGTGCCATGCCCTCAAACAGTGCATTGGAAAGTGAATTATTGCAGCTATAGTTAGGCTAATATTCAACATATTATCCTTTGTTTAGACTTTTGACTTGTTTAGATCTAGTTTCCATTATCTAGATCTTTTAAAATTTGTTTATCTAGATCTTTCCCTATGGCCTTTTTAATTTGCTCTGGTTTCTATTATGTTCCACTTTCTTTGGGATTCAGATTTTTCTGTGTTTAATTTTGTTGTCAATGTTGGGATTCTTTTTTACTTTAACATACAAAACTTTATTTTCTCACAGGCTAGGGGGCCAAAAGTGTGAATTCACAGGCCTAACTCTGTGGGAAGACTTTCTGTCTATATCAGCTTTGGAGAAAGATCTCTGTGCTTCTGGACAACCTTCTTGTGGCTTGGCATCCATCTTCCCTTCTCACACTCTACTCTGCTGCTTGTTTAATCTCTTTTATATCTCTAAAGAAACTGACTTAAGATACACCCTACACTAATCACACTAATCCTGCTGTACCAGGACAATTCTGCCCTAATGTGTTTTATGGGATGAGCCAGTGCGAATCAGAATGTGGTGTAAGGGGCACTGACCTTGTCAGGCAGGAAGGTGGGACTAGTCTTAGAGTGGGACACTCTTTAATAATATACCAAAGCCAACCTATTCCCAAATGGGATTATAGTAACAGGTGGAGAGATTCAGATTTAGAACATATATTGAGAGGGACAGAATTTAGTCTACAACTTTTCACTCTTTGAAACAACCTTCCCCCATAAATTCATGCCCTTGTTACAGGTAAAACACACTAATCATTGTAAGATTCTTAAATCATCTTCAAGTCCAAATATTATCTTTTGAATCTTCTTAATTGAGTATGGATGAAACGTCCATCCTGGGGCAAAACTTCATCCTGGGCAAAATTCTTCTTCATCTGTGAATCTGTGGTGTCTGCACTCTATTTATTTTTTCCTGTACAATGGGAAGGACTGTGTGGGCCAGACCTCCTAAGCAGGGCTGAGTCACCATGGAAGATGGAGCAGAACCTGCAGGGGAGAGTCAGGAGCATCCCAACCTAGGCACCCTGTGCAGCAGGGGGTACCTCCTGCCACTCCAACTCCCAGCAAGATATTGTCCCAGCTGTTTGAGCTAGACAGTGTTGTCTCTGCCCGTTATGTGTGGGATCTTCATTTTGCAGGCCATCTTAAACACCTCCCGGGGCAGAACAGCAGGTAGAAAGATGACACCTTCGCGTCCCCTCAGCTAAACCTGTTTGCTATTGCAATGCCTCACCAGCCTCTCTCCATCCTGGAGCTCCAAACAAAATCATTCCTTTTCCAAACAAAACACAAATTAGATTTCACACCACTAGCCTGTGATTCCAGGTATGTGTCTCTCCCCAGACATCATGTGACTGGGCTTCAAAAGCAAATTGTGGCTCAATGCTGTACCAGGACAATTCTGCCCTAATGTGTTTTATGGGATGAGCCAGTGCGAATCAGAATGTGGTGTAAGGGGCACTGACCTTGTCAGGCAGGAAGGTGGGACTAGTCTTAGAGTGGGACACAAGCAGCAAATGCTGGAAATAAGTTCCACTATGACCAACTCTTCTCTTAGTTGTCTGATGCGCTGGCTCCCGAACTTATTTGGAACCTTTCTTGGTGGAATAGCCAATTGCTCTGCTACTGGAGCGGGGCTTCTTGGGACATGCTCTTTCAAATGCTGTTTTCAGAGTAAGTACGTCAGGGCATTTTCACTACTGTGACCTGTAAGTTCTGCTTCTTCCTCTACGGCACTGGTCCTTTGCCTGGTCTGGGATCCCAGAGGTCTTTGTTGAGAAGCCTGAACTCTCTCCTTACCGATGCAGGGTAGCCTTAAAAAGAGGGTGGGAAAATGTCATTGTCTTTTCATCCCATTTTCCCACCAACTTTCAGAAGCCCCCTCATCTGTTACGTGCTCTCCTGCATGAGCAATGTGTACCCGCTCAGAGTCTGCAGACCTCGGACAATTCACCTCCGCCCAGCCACACAGCCAGACACTGGCGGAGGCTGAAGTGGGCAGGATGGCGTGTGTGGTAGAGATGCTGAGAGATGGCAGCCATCCTTGCACTGCCCAGACTCACCCAGCCCTGCTGTGGGGGTGGGGCTCCCTCCACGCCTAGAGGGCAAGGTGCAGAGGAGGCTCAGAGAGGTAGCCTTTTAACGCTTGAGTCCTGCTGATATTCCAGGATGGGCACCAGGTTGAAAGGCTGGTTTCAGGGAGAGCTGTGAGCTGTGAAGGAGATGGGTGAGCCTATGGCTCTTTCCCATGAGGCATCTCACGAGACGGGGAGGGGCTGCAGGATAAAGATGTGTGGTGTCTCTTTTACACAGGGTCAGAGTGATCCTGGGCAATACAGAGAGTGAGCTCTGCAGGAAGGGATCCCAGTACCAGTTCATCCACGCCGCTGACATGATGTACTGTGCTGAGCATCACTTGAGGTGTGAGTCCAGAAAGTGCTCTCAGGGTCTGTGTTAGTCCAGGTAAACTAGAGAAACAAATTCTTAAACACACATATGGATATAAAGGAAAAGTTTATATACAAGAGGAATGGAATATTGAGAAAACATCCCAATCCAGTCGAGTCCAATGTCATAAGTTCAATATTAGTCCATATATCAGATACCAGTCTATAAAGTCTCCTTCCAACTCACGAAGCATGTGCAATGACAC
The DNA here is from genome assembly GCA_004026705.1 of Nesogale talazaci. Lineage (NCBI taxonomy): Eukaryota > Metazoa > Chordata > Mammalia > Afrosoricida > Tenrecidae > Nesogale > Nesogale talazaci. The sequence goes on along the minus strand of PVJH01007196.1, from coordinate 11,727 downwards.
CAGGACAATCGCAGGCCAGTGGGTGCAAAGTCTTGTGTATCCAGTGGCAGTAGTAGCATCTCTGTGCTGGCAGGGGTTTCCCCATGGTTCCTCATTTCCAGGACTTAGGGCCCATCAGCAGTAGCCATTGGTGGTAGAAACATTTCATTACTGGCAGGGTTCTCTCTGTGCTTTTTCTGGCCTCAGAGGTCTAAGTAAACCCGTGTGGCTTCTCCTCTAGCTCCTCCAGATCCTACGACTCAGGGTCCATACTTCCATCTTGTCTTGCTAGTAGAGAAGCTCCCAGGGACTTTTGAGATTTTTTATGTGATTTTCTTTATATGAAGTCAGGATAGTAGGCAATCCATAGAGATGATAACTAAATCAGAGAGGTTAGGAGGGTAATGGAGAACTAGTAATAATGGAGATAATGAAGAACTAATCATAGGACGCTAGGGTAATGGAGAGCAAATAATAACAAGAATGATATTTCCTACAATTGATTGTGGTGATGATTGCACAGCTCCTTTTAATGTATTTAAACAATTGGGTTTTATGGTACATGGATTATATGCTAATAAAACTGGTTTTTAAAAAGAATACATAGTGTCTTAGTGGAAACACTGGACTAGTGCTGTATTGAGAAAAAAAATTCATTGAAGGAATAATTGCATTTCATGGAATAGAGGTCCACATCGCCATATGAGGATATGACATGAGTGTCTGACCTCTTCTGTAATTCTCATCAGTTTTCATTTGATAATGGAAAGAAAGAGAGAAATGTAGTGGATGGGAGGTAAACTTACGAGAATTTTCTTTGTAATTGTCTTTTCTGCAAATTGATTTCTGTTTCTCTTTCAGTTTTTTAGGTTTATATTACTTTGTAGGTTCATTTTGTTTCTATAGCTGAATTGACTTTTGGGTGTTGTTGTTCTATATGTTAACCTCAGGTTGTTGTCTACTGTTATTGGATCTTAGTCCAAAGAACTCCCTTTAGGATTTCCTGGAAGTTTGGTCTGGGTTTTACAAATTCCTTTAATTTCTGTTTATCTCAACATGTCCTAACTTCACCATCATATTTGAAAGTCAATTTTTCTTAGTATATGATTTTTGATTGTCTTTTTTCTTTCAGACTTTTATATATGTTGTCTCATTATCTTGCCTGCATGATTTCTGCTGAGGAATCAAAGTTTAGTTTTATTGGTTCCCCTTTGTATGTAACTTTTCTTTTTTCCTAAGCTGCTCTGAGAATTCTTTGCTTGCTTTTTGGCTTTAGAAAGTTTGATTATGATATGTTTTAGTGATTTTATTGGGATTTCTTACATATATCATAACATTTCATAGTTCAATCATACCGGTTGCTACCACAATCTGTGTCAAAACAATATGATTTTCTTTTGAGGTCTGTCCTGTTTGGAGTTCATTCAATCTCTGGAATGCATATCTTTTCATCTTTCATGATGTTAAGGAAGTTTTTCCCAATAACTCTTGGAAATTTTTCTCTGTGCTTTTTGTTTTTCTTGCTAATTTGGACTTCTGAACACACATTATTTCTCTTGATTGTGTTCTACTTAATTCTTAGGTTTTTTGCAGATCACCTTTTTCTTTCTTTCTAATCATTTCTCTAACAGATTACTATTGATAGGTTTGTTTTCCACATTCATTCTTCCATCCATTCAATTCTATTCTTTTGCCCTTTCAGTATATTATCTACTTCTAAAATATTAGTATCAATGATCTACCTTTCTATTTGCTGAGTTTTTTTGTTTGGTTGTTTGTTTCTAATTTTTCCTCTAAAATGTCCATTTGTCCTGGTAGCATTTTTTTAATTCTTCTAGAAGACACACACACACACACACACACACACACACGTATTTTCTCTAATTTCATCAATATATTTTTAATATTCTCTCAGCCTATTGAAAGAATGTAAATTTAACTCTTTTGAATTCTTTTTTTTGGGGGGGGGGCATCACTGCCATTTGTTGGTGGGAGTAGGAGGCCCAGCCTTTGCACCTGTGGAGCCACTGCTGGAATTGAACCTCCATCCCAGTGAGCCACAGTTTCACGCACAACCACTATGCCACTGGGGCTTAGCCCCTCTTTTGAATTCTTATCAAGTAGTTAACACATTGCCATTTACTTCTCACAAAGTGTTCTTGCTCTGTATTTTGGTCCCTAGTCTCAGCTACTTTGTTTTTAATTTTTTCATGTAATCTTAAATTGCCTGTTGCTGCCAAGACATTGTGGTGGTGCTATATGTGTACTTTATTGGTGATTATATAAAGGTGCGACCTTAGGAACTCCCCCATCTCCTAGTAGTTGTGATAGAGAATATGAGCATGTGTGAAGTTCATGTAGTATAGATGAAAGTGAGTTTGGTTGATGTTGGTTGCTGATCAGTTGTTAGTACAGGAGTGGATGGGACAAGGGGAAAAATGAGGAGGAAAAAGAGGAAAAATTAATTAAGACAGGGAAAGTACACAAACATTAGCACCAGGAAAATAATAGCTAAAAAGAGAAAGGGAAAAGGAAAACAAAAACCAAGGAAGAGAAATATAAATATAGAATAAACAAAACTAGGAAGGGAAAAAAGAAAATAGTAAAGGAAACTAATTAAGAGGAAAAGGGAAGAAAGAGAAAGCATAAAATAAAAGACTAGAAATGGAAAAGCAGAGATAAAGATAAAAATAAGAGAAGGAGGTGGAGGGTCTTCGGGAAGATGGCAGCTGAGTAATACGTACCAGAGGGACTCCCCAGAAATCAGCACAGGAGAGTTACTAAGAGGGAAATTCCACACTGCCAGGTCACAGGAGCAGCATCATAAAGATAAGTAGGCACAGATAAACTAGGTTTGAGGGGCTGGGGCTTTGGGCTTACCACAGTGGAGGCTATCTAGGGTTTGACCTTAGATCCACCACTGTCTCAGCTGGAGCCAGGATCATTTGGAACCAGTGCAGGGCTTTATCTCTACACAGCCTCAGCTTGCCACTACCTTGGGGCAGGGATTAAACCCCTCTAGTCCCATCAGCAGGGATCGGGGCTCAGCTATATTGTTACTTTTGTTTCCCTCACTTCTCTATCCTCCCCCCCTCCACAGTCTCAGCAGGCTTGGTGTTTTTTTTTTTTCTTTTTCTGTTCCCTTTTCTCTCACACACCATTGCTCACCTCCAGACCCTTAGTTTAGGGCGTGTAGACCTCCCCTCCACCCAACTGGGAGTGTTCCACCCTCTGCAGCATAACCTGAAGTGAGGGGGGCCGGGAAAGCGCACCCGCCCTCCACCAGGGTATATCCCACCCAACTCTTTCCTAGAGAATCCTCCCACCCCCTTAACATTTGGCTAGAGAAACTCCACCCACCTTCTTCGGGGGAAATTCTGGCTGAATGGCCGGGAGTTAGCCTAGACGACCCCTGTGGTTCCACATGACTAAGGGAACATCCTCCCACCTGCCATATTGCCTCACATAGTGTAAGGCAGCTTGGCCAAGATTTGCCAACATTCCACGCTGATGCAGAAACCTCTGCCCAACCTTCACAGTGATTTACCTGACCAGGGAAATTTGTGGTGCTCTACACCAAAGCGGGAACCCACCAGCCTTCTGGGGCACTCCTGTTGCAGCAGGCGGTACCCTCTGCGGTACCCTAAGCTAGTGTCATCAAGGTTTCTTGTGAGATCACCCAGTACAGAACCATCCTCAAGGGTTCACAACAACCCAACCAGTATCTCCTGAGAGGACTGAAAAACTTGTCTGCCAAAAAAAACAAACAAAAAACAGAATACTGGTTCACTAGGGAAAGAGTACAGCCACAGGAACATAAAGTGGTAGGACAATTCCATAGTGAAATTAACTGCAGGTAGTTTGAAAAAGCAGTCCTACCAGTCTCCCAGAGAGCCAATGCTCTTTAACGTCCTGGAAAATGGCATCTTGCACCTCTAAAACAAGCAGCAATCAGCCCAATCTCAGCGAAAAAACAAGAAAAGCAAAAGGCAAGGGCAGAAGATATCCTAAACCTAACAATGTGCATTGAAGAAGCAGACATTGATCTTCCACAGAAAGAGATTTTCAGAATGCTGCTTGGAGTCATACAGGATGAGGGAAAAATATAGGAAGAGTATGAATGATAAAGGAGGTAGATTCCAACACCAAAGGGAAATACAAGAGCTTAGGGACGAGATAACAAAAACCAGTAGCAGACTCAGATTTCACAAATTAACTGGAGGAGGCAGAGAAATTCACCATTCACCCAGAGGATAGCCAGAAAGACTTTAACAAATGTAAACAAAAATCTAATAAGATCATCAGAGATGAAGAAAGCCTAAAAAAGGAGAAAACAAAATTTCAATAGCAAGGATGAAAGAGGGAACATTATAACAGACTAATGAAATCAAAAGGATGATTGCACAGTACTGTGAAGGACTGCATTCCAATATATTCAACAACTTGGAAGTCATGGAAAATTTTTGGAAAAACAATCCCTCCCTAGACTATCACTGATGGATGTCAAGAATCTCAATAGACTCATAGGAATAGAAGAAATAGACAAGGTTATCAAGGGATTGCCAACAACAAAAAAATCCTCTGGAGCAGATGACATCACAGGAGAAATCTAAAAAGCCTTCATGGAAGAACTGACACCAATCCTACACAAACTTTTCTAGAACATAGAAAAAGACAACAAACTCCCGAACTTGCTTGATGAAGCTAGTATAACTCTGATAACAAAATTGAGCAGGGATTCAACAAGAAATGAGAACTACAGACCAATATCTCTAATGAACATCGATGCAAAAATCCTTAACAAAATACTAATAGAATACTAAAGTATATAAAACAAATAATTCACCATGACCAAGAGGGATTCTTACCAGGGATACTGGGTTGGCTCAACATATGAAAGAACATTAATATTTACCACATTAACATGAAAAACTATAAGAACCACATGATAATATCAATAGAAGCAGGAAAAGTATTTGCCAACATCCAACACCAATTCCTGTTTAAGACACTCGAGAAGATAGGAACAGAAGGAAAATTCCTCAAGATTATACAAGCTATATATGAAACATCAACAGCCAATGTAGTACTCAATGGAGAAAAAACAAACACTTTTCAGGGAGATCAGACAAGAATGCTCCTTGTCCCCACACTTATTTAACATTTAACTAGAGGTTTTAGCTAACATCGTAAGGAAAATAAAAGAGAAAAAGGGTATTTGCCTGGAGAAGGAAGTGGCAAAACTATTTTTATTTGCAGATGATATGATTTTATGTATGAAAAATCCCAAAAGCTCTGCAAGGGGAGTACTCAAAGCAATAGAGGAGCATGGCAAAGTGGTGGGATACATGAACAACAAACAGAAATCTATTGGACTACTATATACAACAGATAAGACCACAGAAGAGGAGATAAAAAAAGTGGCACCCTTCACAACAGCCAAGCACAAATTGAAATATCTATGGATATACCTGACTAAAAGAACAAAAGATTTATGAGGAAAGCCACAGAACTCTATTACAAGAAATCAAGAGTGACCTAAACAAATGGAAGAATATCACATTGGAAGACTCAATATAGTAAAGATGTCAGTTCAGCCCAAGGCACTATATAAATTGAATGCATTCGCAATACAATTACCTTCATCTTTCTTCAAAGACATGGAAAAACTGATTATCAACTTCATATGATGAGAGAAGAAGCCCAGAATTAGCAAAGAACTCCTCAAGAAGAAGGACAGAGTAGCAGAACTTGTTTTACCTGACTTTGGCACATATTATACAGTCACAGTGGTCAAAACCGCATGGTATTGGTATAATGATAGATACACAAACAAATGGAAAAGAACTGAAAACCCAGAAATAAGATCATCAGTATACAGACAACTGATCTTTGATAAGGGCCCTAAAAATATCAAATGGAAGAAGATGATTTCCTCAACAAGTGCTGGAAAAAATGGCTATCTACCTACAGAAAAATGAAGTAAGAATTTTACCTCACTTCATGCAGAAGAATAAACTCAAGGTGGATCACAGACCTCAAGGTAAAACCCCAAATTATTAGGACCATCAATGAGGGAATTGGGACCAACCTGAGAACTTTGGTGCAGTGAATACAGAGGCTGTCAGAAATGGGGAAGGACACAAATACAGATGAGTCACAAATTGACAAGTGGGATATACTGAAGATAAAATACCTGTGTACATCAAAAAAGAGAGCAATAAGAGAGCCCATGGACTAGGTAAACCTCTTTAGCAATGATACATCAAACGACCTTATTACCAAAATCTACAATACTCTGTTAACTTCCAAAAAGGAAAAAAAAAAACTAACTGTCCACTGAGGAGGCGGGCAAAGGACCTGAATAGAAGTTTCACAGGGGCAGAAATCCAAATGGCCAATAAACATATGAGAAAATGATCTTGATCATTAGCCATAAGAGAAATGCAAATTAAAGCAACAATGAATACCACCTCACTCCCTCAACAATAGTCTAATTCAAAAACTCAAAAAGCAACAAGGGTTGGAGGGAGTGGGGTGAGCTCAGAACTCTCATTCACTACTGATGCACTACTGATGTACATACTGTAGGTATGTACAGCCACCATGGAAATTGATTTGGCAATATCCAAAACAGATGGAAATTGAACTATCATGTAACCCAGCAATCCCCCTACTGGCCATATACTCAGAAGAGGCAAGAAACAAACCATGGTCAGACATCTGTGTTCTAATGTTCATTGCGACACAGTTCACAATTGCAAGGAGTTGGAAACAACCTAAATTTTCATCAATAGATGAATGGATTTTAAAACTGTGATACATGTATACAATGGAGTGTTATGCATTGCTAAAAAAAATGATGAAAGCATAAAGCATATTGCCACATGAGAGGAGCTGGAGAAAATTATGTTAAGCGAAGTAAACCGAGCACAAATGGACTAATACAACATGAGTCCACTGAGGTACATTAAAAAAAAAAAAAGCAAAGTGGCATAGGGAAAAAGCTACTGTATCCAAACATTCCTGGGGTGAGGTCCAGGTAGCCTTGCAGGAGCCAGACCAAATTCAGAGATACAGATGGTATCCAATTAAAAACGAGGGTGGGAAAAAAAAGAAAAAATGGGTAGTGAGGGAACAGGGCACTAACCCACCCAACGGGAGGATATTGTTTATATCTCCAGAGGAAAAGAGGGACCAAATTTCAACCCGGTGCCCCAAGATGTGAATAAAATATACAGGCATGAAGGAGGGAACCAGGAGAGTTGTCAGAGGGGCTGGCACAAAGCCCAACTACATGGGCAACTGCCCCTCCCCCAAGACTAGTTTACTTCAGAGAACAGCTCTGAAGCTCCAGCTCAGGAACAGAGCACAAGGGAGCAAGAGAAAGGGAGGGGGGAGGAGACAGAGTGGGCACATCCTGGCCCACCAAGCCTTGAGAACGATATCCCCTGCTGAGGGCAGCCAATGCACAGGAAGGACCATATGGCTGATCCCGCTGTGAAACACAGCATCCCATGGTTCTATGGGGGACAACACTGGAGACACATGGTGGGAATCGTGCCCGATCTGACCCCACCATACCGAGGCAAAACATGAAGGGCATGTGACAGAACAGCAAGGGGACCAGACCAAGGAAGTCCCAAGGGAGTACCAAAGTTAGACTTTGGGGCCAGAGCGTGACACCCCATCAGACTTGACCAGAAAACAATTCTAAAGGTCAACAAACAGACTTTCAACTATTTACAGGTTTTTCCTTTGTCTTTTTTTTTTGGTTGTTGTTGTTGTTTTGTTCTGTTTTGTTTTTGTGCAAAAGTACTCGCTGCACTGAGGACATTGGTGAAGAACCTTGATCTGAGCTGCCCTTTGAGCCTGCATGAACTAATTCACAGATCAAGTGACTGATGCTCCACAACAGCTACACCATCAAGAACTCTCCCTAGGATGGACTTCCTTCCTCCCCACCCCTCAATTCAGTACCCCATGAGCTCCTTGACTGGAAGAGAATGCCTACCAATATGTGGTGTGTTACCCGCCACAGGTTTTTTTTTGTGTGTTTTTTTTTTCACCTCTGAGTCTTATTTGTGCTCCAATTTTCTCTTTTCCTTGTTCTTTCTTTTATTTCCCTTCTCTTTATTTATCTATTGATCATTTTATTTGGGGGTTGTCACAACTCTTGGTTACATTGCTTTTGATCAAGCCCTCGCATAGCTGTTGTGGGGCATCAGTCACTTGATCTGTGAATTAGTTCATGCAGGCTCTAAGGGCAGCTCAGATCAGGATTCTTCACCAATGTCCTCAGTGCAGCTAGTACTTTTTCCTTTAATACTGTTGGAAATGGTTGACTATAAACTAGTTCTTTTTGGTACAATGCTTGTGTTTTCCTACCATATTCATTTATTTCTTCCTTCATGGTTCAATATTTTACCCATGAAATGGGAAATGTGTTCTTCCCCTTTTGTCTTCTAACTCCAGATCCTGGAACATTTCACTTTAAGACTTGGTCTTCTTGAGCTGACCTTTGAAATATGCTGGTCTACTCTTTTACTTCACTGTTTTTCCTGTTATTTTAGTTATTCTATATTCAAGAGTACACTTTGTGGTTTCTCCTGACACCCATTTTGGTCTTTTCTTTCTTTCCTGTCTTTCTAATGATCTTTGGATTTCTTCTTGTATGGTGGACTTGATGTCATCTCACAACACTCAATATGTCAAATTTATGAGGGGATGTAAAAATGTTTGGGGGAATATGAAATTAGAATACAATAAATAGTGTCCAGGATCTTTTCAAAGCCCTCAAGTATTAGATGGCATCTAATTTCAGTTGAAGGCCACATTTTTACTATTTTGCACTTGCTTTTCTTCAACTTCAACTTGCATATTAGTAAGTACTTGATGGAAGAAGTACAAGTTGCACTGAGGGCATTGGTGAAGAACCCTGGCCTAGGTGAGTGACCCTCTGAGCCTTCATGAACTAATCCCAGATCAGAGGGCTGATGCCAGAGAACAAGCAGACCCAAAGGAGCCCCACTTAAGAAGATCGAGCTTCCCATCATTCCTCCCTTCACCCACCACCCCATGAGCTTCTTGACTGGCAATGGGATACCTACTCCTATTAAGTATACCTCACTCCACATTGTCTTTCCCTCAGTTTTTCTTGGCTTTGTTATGGATAAAGATATTGAGCATCTCCATTACCTCTTTCCACGATGATAATCAATTTGCTTCCTGCTTATTTTGGCCATGTTCAGGGTCCAAACCCCTCTCTGCATCAGATCTTTAAAATTGGAATAAAAACCATACCCTATTGTAAAAAAAGACCCAAAGTACATGAATGATTAATTTGCTTCAGTTTCCCCAACCCATGGACCTACTTGGGCACACTGTCAGGCTCTCCTCAACAGTTTGCTAAGGTCAGAGGAAAGGTGCATCATGTTTGAGAAGGCCAAAGAAGAAGCTACCAAGCTCCACCAGAAAATGCCAGCAACTATTTTCCAGCTGACTGTGGTAGAGCCTAGGTTGAATGTCAGAACCCTTGAAGTTGGTACCAAGCTGTTATTACCAGGATTGACCCATGGCCAGTCTGAAACGGGGAGTCCCTAATTAAAAGAATATAAACAAGGAACAAGGTGTATGAAATGAAACAAACAAGATGAGGCCCCTTAAGTGGTTTTTCGTTTTTGCTTTGTTTTTTTAAATAAAGCTATTACACCACTTTCCAGAAATACGTGGACTTCCCAGGAAACCCAAGGGTATTAGATATGATCTTCATCAAACAAAGTAGGCCCAACATTAAAAGGGAAAATGCAATAGCTAGAAGCAGGGCCCTCTAGTTGGTCAAAATTGCCTTTTAAATTTTATTCTGTTAGAAACTAAGTCCTATAAAAAAGAGAGACCCAAGGTATAAATCAATAGGCTGTTCCACTAGTGGAAGGTCAGAGTCACCTAAAACTTCCTTTGATAAGTACCTTGATCTAAACTTGGCAAAAATCAGTGTTACTGGAGCAAATAAGGATACTGGCAAAGAGTCCAAAAAGGACTGATCCTAGAGAACCTACCCACTTCAAAAGGAAAGAAGGGAAGAAGACTCAAGTTAACAGGGACTGGGGCTTTTCTACTCCCCCTAAAAAGTTACAGTTTCTGAAACCCACAGGAACACTTCCACCCTGTCCTTGAGAGTGAGTGAGGACAAACAATGACTGCCATTTCTTGTCTCAGGATTTAATTTTGGGGCAAGCCCTCAAGACAAAGTCCTTGTTTTCATTTAGTGGAGTTTGTATTCTAGGGGCTTTCTTGCTTCAAACTTCAAACAGGACTTGTGGCATCCACTCTCCCTGACAGTCCCGTCTTCTACTCCAAGATGCCACGGCCGTTACTCAGGTCTCCTCAGACTCCCATAAAGAGTCTCTTTGCAGCTGACTAACTGGTAAAGCTGGCCCATAACCTTTTTCCTTGCTGTATGTAAGTTTCTCTTTGGTGATGGCCTCTCCTTTGAAACATAAAGTAAGCAAATCCTTACTTTATAACCATCTTACTTCACTGGCTTCAGGAATGGAGGACAAGGAAAGCCCCTGATGCCGCCATACTTACTGGTCATAAGATGTTTGCATATTTGAGATGCTGGTTGGTTGGGCAGGATCTGCACCAGGCAGCCCCCTTCCCCCAGCCACTCAGGAAAGCAGATTTCCCACTGAACTTTGTAACCCCTGATTCCAGTATTTCAAGGAGCTTATCTACCCCTGAAAAGTCCCCACAGCCCCTTCCCCCAGCACTCTGAGAAGCAAAATCAAGATGACTTACTAACAGGCCTTATCCTGACCCAAAAATTGCAGCTGCAACACAGGAAATCTCCCTTCCTCTTTTTTTGGGGGAGGTGGGGGAGCCATGACAGCCTCTGGTGGTTGTGGGTGCTACCCAGTGCTGCTCCTGAGAGCTGCTGCTGGATTTGAACCGCCAAGCCCTCAGGCCGCAGGCGCTCACTCAACCACTTACGCCACCGAGGCTCAGCCCCCCCCCCCCTTTTTTTCCTCCCTTCCTCTTATAGGCCCACATATAGGTCCTCGGATCATATCCAACTGCCTCATTCCCAGGCGCAACTTCCCTAGCCTAACTTACTGGGTTGTGGATCCCACCTGGAGCCAACATGCTCCCGCCCCTTTCTCTGCTCTCCCTTCCCCTCCCAGAAGTTTTTCCCTACCTCAGTAAAGTCTTTCTTTACCTGCAGTTCCTGACTAAATTCCATCTCTGTTCTGCACCTCTGTTTTCACCTCTGACTGGTTAAAAGCTGTGGTAACATTTGAGTTACGGACCCAGGGACACTTGCTTCTCCTGGCCTGTTATAATCCAATCCTCTGATAAAGCACTGAGTTATTCACTGCATGGTACAGATTTAAACATGGCCTCACCCACCAACAGGGGGTCCGCAGGCTCTCCCATCCTTCTGTCCTTTCAAACTCAAAATGCCCAGAATCCTGTTCTCTGGAAGGCTGTGAAGTGTGTCTACACGGTCTCAAGTCCTATTGAGCCTGCGTTTTGACTTTTCCAGATGCGCACACCTGGTAGCACTGCAAGCCATCTTGGTAGAGCAATCAATTGGGGCTTGTGGGCGCAAATCTACAATAAATGGGAAAGGTAGGTGTGAGAAACAAACATTATGTCATATATAGGATTCTGACCCTGCCTCTACAGTGGCCTTAGTGGGTCAGTTTTGGGTGACACAGGATCAGTGGTGAGGGAACTAGGGTTAAG
>PVJH01007195.1:0-95009 GCA_004026705.1 Nesogale talazaci | reverse complement strand
GCAAAGCAGAAGTTCTAGCAATAGGTTGTCAAATCAAATACAGGATGCCTAGTAAAATTTTCATTTTAGATTAATAATCAATATATTTTAGCATCAACATACCCAAATACACATTCAAATTTACTCATTATTTACCTGAGATGGAAATTTAAGTAGATATAATGTTTTTATTTGCTGTATCTGGACATGCTATATAGAAAGAGTGATATTGCCTCATATCTGAAGTTGTTTTCTGTAGGAAACTCTCTTGAGGCCTCACCTGGATTCCCACAGCTTTCTCTGTACATATCCCTCAGTTTCTTCAGGTTTTCCTATTAGCCACTAGCTCTTAGAGTTTGAGAGGATTGACTTTTGGAGTTTGGGGCACTGAGCATCCTTTATTGAAACAATAAATTCGGGGCTATATTTGCACTTTAGAGTTCCTCCTGGAGCACCAGAACTATTTTAGTGGCACAAGAGTTAAGCACTGGACTGACAGTAGAAAGATTGCTGGTCGAACCTGAGTTATGGTCAATTAATATGAATATGAACTTCTAGTCGTGGTTCTTTTTATGATGTGCAGTGATACCTTGGTTGTCTGGACAGTTCCAAGCTCAAACTTTGCACTATTCAATGACAAAACAAAACAAAAACGAATTCACGGCCATCAAGTCAATGTTGAGTCATAGCCATGCTCATGAAACAGGAGAGCTTTAAAAATCTGGCCGGCATTCAGAACTGTGCTTCATGGCGGGTCCTAAAATTCGACCTGAAAATATTTATAGACGCATAGTCTCATCAAGGACACAAAAGTGTAGTGTTTCAGTCCAAGCACCGCTTTTGCTCAGACAGCATATAGTCCTTTTGTTAGTGCATTAAAACATTTGTCATTGTGCCCTTTGTGTTGCTCTTTAAATGGATGAAATACCACTAATCATAACCCCAAAGAAAGCTAGTGATACCAGCAGGAAAGCTAAGAGGGAAAACTGTGAGACACAGAGTTAAAGCGAGAAGTCATTGCAAAATTTGAATTGGGTCTCCACTTTTCTGATTTCATGATTGAATACAACATGGCTAAGTCAGCATTACGAACACTTTGAAGGGGGCAAAAGAAAAAAAAACACTTTTTTTTTTAGTGTGAATTGGTTTACCGAGAATAAAGAGCCTAGACCATCAAAATTGAAAAGTTACTGTCAATTTGGATAAATCAGGAACAACTCCATGGTGATAATGTATCTGAGACAGTGAGAAGTGAGAAGGTGAAAATCCTCCATTATGATTTAAAGTCTTGAAAAAAGGAATTTATAAATATATATATATATATATATATATTTATAGTTTGTAATTTGGGGCCTTCAGAACCAATTATTAGGTTTTCATTATTTATTATCGGAACAAAATATTCATTTCACAAACTTTTTGGTGTTCAGACATGAATTTGGAATTAATTGACCTGGGCATCTGACGTAACAATGTATTATGGTTCCTGAGACTTTATTCACTGTGACTTATGGTCCCATTTGTGAAGGCATTCTCTAGTATGCTGATGGACAGGAATAGAGTGCAAATAGGACCTAATCTTTGTGGATGATGTGGACTGAAACACACCCTTCACCTTGTTAGTATCAATTTTATAAAATATAGTTATTGGGGATGTTACATGTTTTATCACAATCCATACTTCCTCCAATGTGTCAGGCACATTTGCACATATGCCACCATCATCATTTTCAAAACATTCTCTTCCCCCTGATATAAGCTCCCTATTTTTATGCACTCCCTTTCCATCCCTCCCTCAGGAACCCTTGATGAGCCATAGATTATTATTTTCATATTTTACATCTCCTCCATGAGTCCTCACCACTTTTTCATTGTTTTTTCTTCTGGGAGGGAGTTATATCTTGATCCCTATCCCCCCCACCTCCCCTAATCCTTCTGGTTTTCTACCTTCTTTGTTGACCTTAAAGAATTTGTCTATCCTGGATTCCCTGTCTCTGTGTTGCTGGCTCTTATGTTTAGCAATGTGCATGTTATGCTCTAGTATGATTTGTAAGGTACAATCGAGGTCATGATATTAGGGGGACGAAAGTACCAAAGAACTAGAGGAAAGTTGTTTGTTTCATCAGTGCTATATTGTACCCTGACTGACCTATCTCTTTCTTGTGATCTCTCTGTGAGGGGATGGATGTTCAATTGTCTACATATGGGCAATAGGCCTCCACTCACTCCATGCTCCCTACCCAATTCACCTTCGGTATGGGGTTTTCTTGGTCTTATATGATCACACAGGCTGGTGTGCTTCTTCCACATGGGCTTTGTTGTATCTGAGCTGAATGGCCGCTTGTTTACTCTCAACCCTTTAAGGCCTCAGATGCTATATCTTTTGATAGCTGGACACCTTCAGCTTACTCACTACATTTGCTTATGCACACATTTGTTGTCAGTGAACATATCAGGAATGTGAGCACACAATGCTATGCTTTTTAGTTCTTTGAAGTCTGATAAATGATCCCTTTGACACTTTGTGGTCATACGTGAGGGTGGGACTCTTCCACCTGGGCTTTGTTGCTTCTGAGCTAGATGGTTGCTAGTTTATCTTCAAGCTTTTAAGACCCAGACACTATATCTTTTCATAACTGGGTACCATCAACTTTCTTCACCACAGATGCTTAAGCACCCATTTTGTCTTCAGCGATTGTGTCAAGAAGGAGAGTGTCTCAGAATGCCTGATTGTTAGGACAAAGTGTTCTTGTGTTAAGGGAGTACTTGACTACATGCATATGTGTGTGTATGTGTGTGTGTGTGTGTGTGTGTGTGTGTATGTATCATGGGTAGGGCACTAACCCACACAAGGGGAGGGTATTATTTATATCTCCATAGGAGAGGGAGAGAGAGAAACTAGGCTTCAACCCAATGTGTCAAGACATGCATGCAACTTACCAAAATGTATCAGGCAACAAATAGAGAAGTCTGCCAGCCAGCCCCAATCCCAACACTGTGGACAGACCTGCCTCCCTCAGAAGAATGCACTTCAGAGGCCAGCACTGGGGCTGCAGCTTGGGAAGAGGGGCGCTTAGGATTAGAGCACATGGGAGAAATGTAAAGGGAGGTGAAATGCAAAGGGGTGGACAGGGAGGAGAGGCCTTCCTACCCCAAGTCCCCAGGATGATGCTCCTGCTGAGAGCATTCAATGCACAGGGAGGACCATAGGGCCAGCCCCATCACAGACAAGACATCCCTCATTAAATCGTGGCACTGCAGGGGACAGCACAGGTAACTCTGTGTAGGGAAAATGCATGGTCTGGCCCCATCGCACCGGGAGGAGGCACTGAGGCCATGCAGCAGAGTAGCAGGCGGAGCAGACTGCTGGAACCCCCCGGGAATACCAACGATAGACTGGAGACAGAGAGTGGCACTCCATCAAACTCGACTTGAAAATACTTAAAAAGGCCAGCACACAGATCGTAAACTATTTATAAACTTTTCCATTTTTTTTCAGTGTTTGTCTTTTTGTTATTTTTATTTTTTAATTGTTATTGTTTTATTGGGTTTGACTCAGTTTGTTATTTTATTTGGCTTTACCTGGATTGTGCATCAATTAATGTATCTAGATAAGATAAGTGGGATAAATAATTCAGAGATGAAAAGAATGGGATCAATGTTTCCAGATGGATACAAGAGCAGGAGAGGTAGGAGAAAGGAAGGTGGGGTTGCGGGGTGAGGGGTGGGGCGCAGACCCAACCCAGGGACAAGGGAACAACAAGTGTATTAAAATCAATCGAAGAAGGTCATAGGATGCCTAATAGGGCTTAATCAAGGGAAATGTAGCAGTGAGGAATTACTAAATCCGAATGATAGCCGAACATGATATGGGACAAGAGCAAAGTAAAAGGAAATAGAGAAAAGAATCAGGAGGCCAACAACATTCATAGAGGCCTAAATAAAAGCTTGAGATCATTTTTAATAGGGTGTGAGTTAAGACAAAATTATTTGTGGGTATGAATTCTGGTTTTAGCACACATCAACTCACTTGGAAAGCCAGACCTCTACTTCCTGACTTAAATTAGTATAAGTGAGATAATCTGTTGTGGCTTTTGGACCTTTTTGAATTCTGGAGCTGGGCTTGCCTACTGAACTACTCTCTGATTTCACACTGAATAGCATCCACCACCACAGGAGATATTTCCTCAAAGTGTTGTGTCTGTGGGCCATTGCAGTGAATCATAGAACCCATGGATATGACAGAGGACAGGAGCAATAATGGAGCACAGGAGATTATTGGAAAAGTTGGATATTTGGGACATCTTTCATTTCCAACTCCGTGGAACTGGTCTTATTAATTCTTACAAAATAAATTAATATGCATAAATCCTATCGAGTTGGTTCCAATTCAGCTGACTCTTTAGTTATCACCAAGACTTTACTCATTACTGATTCCAGCACCAAGTGACACTACAGGACAGAGTAAAACTTCCCCAGAGGACCACCATGGGTATAATCTTCATGCCAGCAGAATGTCACAGTTCCAGTGGAGTGGTTAGAGGATTTTGTTAGCAGCTGAGCACTTAAAAGCATGCACAACCGTAGCCCCTTTCCTGTACAGACTAGAGCCTAATAAGCCCTATGGGACAGTTCTCCCCTATTTTATAAAATCACTATGAGTTAACATCGAGTCAATGACAGGCAGCAGAAAGCTGTATATAAGTCTGGGATGCACTTGAAGCCCTCTCCTTGTTTGGGTTTTCCTTTTTCTTATCTTCCCTTTCTTATCGCTTCCTGGTTTCTCCTGGAAGCACTTTCTTACTGAACCACAGCTGGTTTAGGATCTGCTTTTAGGAGACATGATATAAAATGGTCACGAAATCTTGAAAATTTAGAAGCAATAGCTCTGATCTGGAATAAGATATTCATTTTAATTCAATAATGCTATAGTGAGCTGAACTGCTAAGGGCAATGTTGGCCCTTCCCAGGAGACTGCCATCCGCTGTCTGCTCCCACCGAGACTTAACAGTTGCAGAAATCCTATGGGAAGAGTTTCTCTATGGAAGTATGTTAGTTTTTATATAATAAACACTATTTGATGTCATCTTAAAACATAGTAATAGAACTTAACACACTGAATAGGGTGTGATAAGAATAGAATACAGTCTCGAAATCCCTTTTTGTCATAATAGGTTTAGAAAAAGTAAAAATGGAATTAGTCTAATTTAATAGAACCATTGCTTGAACTCTGCTGAGGAAGAGCGATGTAACAAGAAAGGTTAAGTCATTCCTGTGATCTCTTCTTTGGTATATTTTTACAGAGATCTACTTTAACTTTGTATTTTTTTTCTGAAAAAGATTTATGTATTATGATTAGGTCATCTTTAACTTAGATTATTATCAAATTTACAAATATACTGCTATATAGCAAACTACACTAATGCCTAGTAGTTTAGAACAATAAGCATCTTTTATATCACGTGTTTCTGATGGCCACCAATCTGGGCATTGCTTCATTAGATGGCTCTGTCTAATAGTCTTCATTAGTTTTATGTTGAGTTTGAGGCTGTTTGTTCATTCAAAAATTTACAACTGTGACTATCAAAAGAATGGCTGTACTCTGTCTTATTCTGGAATCAACACAGTGCCAGTGGCTTTGGTTTCTTGACGGAAGAGCCCATTGGCACAGAGGATTACATAAACTCAGCGCTTCAAACCCACCATCCAGTTCAAAAGAAAAAGATGACCTTTCTATGGATCACAAAGGACTTTTTGACAGTGTTTTGATTAGTAACTGTCCAAGTATTTATAGCAAAATATTGTATCTAATGATCTTGCCACTACGTGTCTGCTAACTTTTAATTCTGTGGTGGCTTATGCATTGCTGTGTTGCTAAAATCCTTCACTTTTTTGATTGCCTTGTAAGTATGCCAAAATTCAGACAATGCAGAAAGAAGGCAACAGAAGAATGGGTGCATTTGAATTATAGTAGTGGCAAAGAATATTGACAATACTATGAACTGCTAGAAGAACAAACAAATTTATCTTGGAAGAAGTACAAGCAGAAACTCCTTTGAAGCTGAGTGGTGAGACTTCAGCTCACGATTATCAAAAACTACCAGTGCCTGGAAAAGGACATCAAGATAGGTAAAATAGAGATTTTAATGGGAAAAAGAGGAAAATCACCAAGAACACAATTGACCTGGGGCTGAAATAATTGACTCAAACAAGTAAACAAAAGTTTACTGTCATTGAGTTGATTCTATCTCAGTGACCCTATAAGGCAGTGTAGATTTGCATCTTTGGGTTTCCGAAACTAACTCTTCAAGGTTTGATTGACAGGTTTCCCTCCCTATCCCAAAGGACCTTATCTCCAGAATCAATGCCTCATTTCAAAGTATGCAACCTAATACCCAATTA
The DNA here is from genome assembly GCA_004026705.1 of Nesogale talazaci. Lineage (NCBI taxonomy): Eukaryota > Metazoa > Chordata > Mammalia > Afrosoricida > Tenrecidae > Nesogale > Nesogale talazaci. The sequence goes on along the minus strand of PVJH01007195.1, from coordinate 88,628 downwards.
TAAACACCCATTTTCACTTTGTTTCTTGGGTAGTGTACCCTGGGGCAAATATTTAGTTCTTGGACCACAGAGGTGTTATCTTCTTAGGATTCCTGCTCAAATTGTAATTACAGTTCAGCCCTAACCAGTATACCTGTGTCTCTCTATAATCAGAGAGTTGTCATCTTTCCTTCTCCTAAGTGCAATAGCTTTTCAATTCAATCCATCATAGCCTCTCCTGGTATTACTCGGGATGTGACTTCCAGCAGAATGCTAAGGATGATAGTGAATTGCCCTTCTGCCAGCAGTTCAAGATATTAGTTCAAGGGAGAGTCAAAATAATCTGGGTGAATGCTCCACCATGTTTGTACCATGAATTCTTTCTCCAAACTCTTGGTAGCGAGGCCGATAAAAAAGAACATGAAAGTAGATTTGAAATACATGTGTATCTCTTTCATCATGGATTCTTGCCAGTTGACACTTGGCCTTTCCTGATTGGTTCGACATCTGAGTGTCTGGTTGCATCTGTTTTAAGTAAACAAGCTCTCTGTCCCCCATCTCTTTCAAGGCACTACCTTCCTTATATTTCAGGTTAGTGGGCTATCCTGAAGTCTTAGCATCCTGATGAATTCAATAAAAATCTAGACCGTATCAGACTCCATATTTGCATCCTGTTTTCCTAAGAGTGAGAATTTGTTCTTTCCAGGTATTTACAAACCAAGCAGAAGCTAGAAGTGTCACTTGTCTCCTGAGGAAAGTTTTTGCCTTGCTAATAAAAGGTGAATGTAAGATACAAACCAAATGCTTTAACTTCAAGCTCCACATCTATAAAATCTTAGCAACTAAACTGTTTTAACTTAGTGACTGTGAATTTTAACAGGTACTTTGCTCCTGGCCAGTGATGTTCTTAATTGGCACTGTTCAGTACAGTTACTAACATGCGTCTATTTAAACATAAGATAGCTAAAATAAAAAGTAAATGAAAAATTCAGTTCCTCAATCACACTAGCCATATTCAACTGCTCATTAACCATATATGGCTCATGACAGCCCTGCTGCTACATCACAGATTAGACTGCCCCAGCACTGTAGATACTTCTACTGGGCAGCATAGATCCTTTTAACAGCATGACAATGATTTGAAATGAGAGAGAGAATATCATCTCTGGGCGGTTGTGAGCTCAAAATGTACAGGAGAATGTACTGTAATGTCTCTCTCTGTCTCTCTGTCTCTCTCTCTCTCTTTCTGTAGTTGCTGATAATCATGTCCTTTCTCTCTGGTCACCTTCAGGCCACCAGGGTGGGGCATCACAAAATGAATTTCCAGGAAAGCTGGAACACTGCTCTCACAACCACCAATCTGTTGTCATATTAAGCCACTTTAAGATACTGATCTTTCTGGCTTTAACATTTTCTTACAGGAATCTCAATGAATTTTGCTGAAATCTGGCCTTCTTCGGTTTTCCTGCAGTCACCTGGACACACATATTTATGTATTAAGGACATTGGTTTGGGTCTACTTTGCAACTGTACACTGAAATCAAGTTTGCAAGAAGAGTTCTTCTTTTCCAAGAATTTTTAAGCCACTACACAAAATAATGGACATAGATCCGCAAAGAGACCTGTTACCTAACCATACTCAAGCACCTGTTAAAAAGGCAGCTATAATGTTTTTAACTGTGAACTCAGATGTTGCCCATAATCTGTTCCCTTAAACATTCTGTACTTGTGTGTGTGTGTGTGTGTGTGTGTGAGAGAGAGAGAGAGAGAGAGAGAGAGAGAGGTCTTTAACGCATACACTTTACATTGCATCTCAGTATAATTATGCCACATTCAGAAGCAAGAAAACAGTTTGAATTTCGGTGGAGTGTTCTTAAATCTGCATGTTCCTTACTAAAAAATGCCCCTAGCCATGTTTTTCCAACTGAGGGTGTTCCTGACCTGTTAATCAATGTCGCACTTCTGCTCTCATAATTTGATTTTCACATATCACTCAGAAAACTCATTCCCTGGCTACACTCTATGATACTTTCTCTTTGCTGACTTTTCCCACTTCTAGATTTTTTAAAAAAAAGTTTTCCCAACCAGTCTGAAGAAGCTAATTTCAATATCCCCATGCTTACTCTTTGTTTAATACCTTAACCTTCATGGACTGTTATAAGAGCTCTAAGAGCCACCCCCCCAAAATGATTTAATAACTTTTTTTAAGTACCATAAATTAAAAAGCATTTAACTGAAAAGGCATTTTTATGGTGGTTTCTGGGGGAGGGGTGGGTGGTACATAGAAAAGTAAGAGCCAAACTAAAATTCAATGCCGTTGAATCATTTCCAACTCATAGTGACCCTAGAAGACAAAATGGGATTATCTCTGTGGACTTTTGAAACTAACTCTCTACTGGAGTAGAAAGCCCTGTCTTTCCTCTGTGGAGCAGCGGGCAGTTTAGAACTGCTGAAGTTGCACTTAGTACTACAATCTGTAAACCCTGTGTCACAAGGGCTCCTTTATAGGTAGAAGGGAGCTTCCGATAGGCCCTGGAAAATAGAACTAAAAGATAATGCAAAATTCCCATAAATATTTTCAGCCCCCATCATTTGAATAGGTAAAAAGGTAAAAAAATCATTTTAGCTTCCATATCTTTGCTAAACAGAACAAAACAAACTTCAATGCTATAACTAAGGAGGCATTATTAAAGATATATGTGTTTGTGCATATATGTGTGTATATGTGTGTGCATATATGCGTGTGCATATATATGCACACATACATATATACTATTCTGATATATGCTTTTTTCTATCACCAGCATTCATTTCTCCTTTACCACCTCAGACTTTTGTACTTCACACACTTTGGTTGCATTAGATTGTATATGTTACTTCTAAGAAAATGCCTAAGTGCAATATTGATCATGATAATAAAATGCATAATAATAAAGATAATAATAATAACAATAATATGAGCCAATGAAGAAAAATAGTACAAATAAGTTGCATCTATATATTGCTTTTTTAAAGTAACAAATGCTGAGATATTTGAGGTGCTCAGCTTATACTCTCCAGGAATCTGCATGACATTGATGACATTGTTTTCTAATACATATTGAGACACTGTGCAGTATCATTTATCTCAACACGATTTATGACCTTAAACTTCCCATTTGTTCTCATTCAGGCTCACCTTAAGAGTTGAATTTAATATGTTTTTTTTCCCTAGTACTAGTACTTACAGGAAACCATATTCCCTGACATTTAGAAAACAGTGTTGCCCACAAAAGTCATTAACATCTAAAGATATTAAATTAAAATTCAATAAAAGGCATTTCACATCCCTTGGACATTCTTATTTTTAAATTTCTATATAAAGTGAGCTTTCCCCCAATGCCTGATAAAACTCTACTTTTCAAAAATAAAGATGATATTATTGAGAATTAGCTTATCTAAACCCAAGGTATTGCTATTTATTTCTTCTTCTTAGTAGATGCTAAAACACAACTTAATTTGGAGAATTCTGCATACAGAAACTCTGAGATGCAAATATCCTTATTTCTCTAAATAAAGCAAAAACACTATAATTTTTTTAATTTTTGTTTTTCCCTCTAGAAATGTTCATATGCACTTATATAAATACTTCCTTTATTATTGCCTAGACAATTAAAATGTCAAAAGAAATATAAACCACCCAAACAGTTTATGTTAATAATTTATATCACCTCTGTTAATATAATAGTGAACCCAAGTATATTTGAAGAGTGTCCTAATCATATAAAATAAAACCAATAGAAGGAGGATGAAGACATGTAAATTACATCATGTAAGTGGGCTCTGTAGGTTGATGGTATGACAGGATCAGAATGGGTGTTTGATATCATAAAGAATTAATTAATCTGTTTAGAAATTCAATGCTACTACTACAACCATAAATAGTCCTCTTACTTCAGGCCCTGGAATGAGAAAAACAATACTTTTATACTAAAGGTCATCTAATTACAATGGAAAAAAGTTTTATTAAATGATTTTATTGAAGGATCATGCACCTCATCACAATCCATCCATCCATCCATTGTATGTCAAGCACATTTGTACATCTATTTCCCTCCTCATTCTCAAAACATTTGCTTTCTATTTAAGACCTATTAAGTCCAACTCAAGTCCATAAACTTGATACTAGTTCATAAGTCCCTGTTCAGACTCACAGTCACATATAATCAGGCAAAATGCAGAAATATGTGCGGAAAGTAGAGGAGAAAGAGGGAATCGATCACAATGATCTTCATATAACCCTCTTCCTGGGAGACAAACAACAGAAAAGTGAGTGAAGGGAGACATCAGACAGTGTAAGACTTTACAGATTAAAAACAATTTAAAATTATCAAGGGTTCAAGAGGGAGGGAGGTTGGGGGAGGAAGGGGAAAAATGAGGAGCAGATACGAAGAAAGAAAGAAAATGTTTTGAGAATGATGATGGCAACATATGTACGAATGTGCTTGACACAATGGATGGATATGTGGATTGTGATAGGTATTCTATGACCCCCAATAAAATGATTTTTAAATTGATAATACTTGTTACCTTTAGAGGAAGAGAATTAACAGGGAAGAAGCTACTGAGTGATAAATGTTGCAGATATTGGTTTGGGTACTAGTTACTGTATGTACTCAAGTATATGCCAACCTGACTACGAGCTGAAGCAACTAAATTTTACCACATAAATTGCATTAAATGTGCTGAATAACTCAACTTTTACATGAGCATATATGGCATATGGCTGTATGTATATATAAAAGCTTATTATGCTGTATATTTAGAGTTGAGCCCTTTACTATTTATACATTATATCATTAGGATAGACTGAGTTGGATCTGACACATAATATACGATGAGCCTATTCCCCTACACACAATAAAATGAAACACTGCCAGTCTGTGCCATCCTTACACCCGTTCCTGTGCTTGTTAGCCACTCGGTACAGCCACTGTGTTGACCCATCCTCTTAAGGGCCTTCCTCTTTTTCGTTGCCACCCGACTTTATCAAACATGATGTCCTACTCCAGAGACTGGTCTCTCCCGGTAATATATCCGAAGTATATAAGATGGAGTCTTGCCATTTTTGTCTCTGAGGAGTTTCCTGACTACTTCTTCCAAGACACATAGGTTTATCCTGTGAGCAGTCCATGGTGCTTTCATTATTCTTCTCCAACATGATAATTCCAATGCAACAATTATTCTTTGGTCTTCCTGCCAAGTTTCACATGCACATGTGGTTGTTGAAATATCATGGCTTGGTACAGGTACACCTTCATACTCAAGAGAATATCTTTGCTTTTGAATACCTCAAAGAGATATTGTGTGACAGATTTACCTGCAATGCATCTTTTGACTGCTGCTTTTATGCACATTGATTGTAGAGATAAATTCCTTGACAACTTTAACCTTTTCTCCACTTATTATGATGTTACCTATTGTCCCCTTTGTGTGGATTTTCATCTTCTTTACCTTGGATGGTAATCCTTATTAAAAATTGCAATCCTAAATCTTCATTAGCATGTGCTTCAAATCATCCTCACTTTTAGCAAGCAAGGTCCACATATTGTTGACAAGCCTTCCTTCAATTCTGATGCCATATTTTTCTTCAAACAACCCAACTTCTCTGATGAGTACCCAGCATTCAGATGATAAGTATGGTAAGAGGATACAATCTGGTGGCATACCTTTCCTGACTTTAAACCCTTCCAGATTCCCTTGATCTGTTTGCAGAAATGCCCCTAGATTCATGAACATTCCACATGAACACTAAGAAATGTTGGAATTTCTATTCTTCTCAAATTTATCCATAATTTGATATGATGCACACAGTCAAACACCTTGGCATAGTCAATAAAAGACAAGGAAATGGCTGAGCCCCGGTGGTGTAGGGACTGTGGCCCACTGGGATGGAGGTTCAATTCCAGCAGTGGCTCCCCAGGAACAAAGACTGAGCCTCCTACTCCTAGCACCAGAGGGGAGTGATACCTAAAAAAAAAGAGACAAGTAAACACCATTCTGGTATTCTTTGCTTTGAGCCAAGTTCCTTCTAACATCATCTCAGGTATACCATGTTGCATAGCCTTTTCTGGATCCAGGTTGAACTTCTGGCAGCTGCTGTCAACTCCTGTTGAATGATCTCCAGCAAAATTTCACTTGTATGTGACATAAATGAAACTGATCTTTAGCTTGAGCATTCTGTTATGTCATCTTTGTTTGGAAAGTGCTCAAATATAGAATTTTTACAGTCAGTTAGCCAAGAATTCTCTTCCAAATTTCCTGGAATAGATGAGTGAGTACTTCCAGAGCTTCATCAGTTTGCTGAAATATTTTAAGTACAATTCCATCAATTCTTGGATGTTTGTTTTTGGCTAATGCCTTTAGTGAAGCTTGAACTTCTTAATTCAGTACCATTGCTCATATGCTACCTTCTGAAATAATAGGATGTTTATCGATTCTTTTCATACAGTGGCTGTGTATTATTTCCATTTTCTTTTGAAGTTTTCTAAAGAAGTAAAAATTTTGTCAATAGAATCTCTCGATATTTTAACGCAAAGCTTAGCATTTTGAGTTATTTAAGATATGTGGAGTATGCTCATTTTATGTTTAGTAACTGCAAGTCTTTGCACATTTTTATTATATTTGACTTTGTCTTCTTGAGCTTCCCTTTGAAATTTTCCATTCAGCTCTGTGACTTCATCATGTTTTTCCATTTGCTTTAGCTAGTCTATGATTAACAGCAAATTGCAATCTCTGCTGACATTCACTTTGAACTTTTCTTTCTGTTTAATACATTTTTCATGAATCACCTTGAAACAGAAGAGGGGCAGTAAAAAACGGAAGGCCTTCAACAATTGACTCAAGCATACAGACAATTGTGACAGGGTTAGGCAATAGTTCATTCTGTTGCGTCTAGATTTTCTGTGGCTTGGAACCGACTCAGTGGTACCTAGTAGCAACAACAGTCTTGAAGTCGTCAGTACAAGGCTTCGCACACAGCAGCACTGGGGCTCCTTGAAGAAAACTTGGACACCCGGGATTGTGGTTGGCACCTGGGGAATTCTGAAACTTCCTTGTTCAATGGATGAGACAAACAATGGTGGGAATTTTACTTAGTGAATAATTTTACAACTGATTGCTGCCCTTATCTTTGTTAGAACTATTTTATTTGAAACCCAAATCATAATTTGAAGTGCATACATTGTGATATGTATTTTGTTACAGTGTTTTCATAGTACAAAGTGTGGAGGCATCATTATTTTGGCTTCAGAAAATTAATTGTGAGTTTTCCACAATAGCCAACCTACAGTGTAACCGGGTACATATCGAAGCAGTATTGAGTAGGTATAAAAGTAGCATTAGGATTAGAACTTCAGTTCCTGGCCTATTGACATATTTCATATTTCAAAATAATAACTATTTACATTTCTATGAAAAGCAAGTACATTTATGTGGGTATTTGGATGATTATTTTGTGTCTTGCAAAGACCATTTTAAAAGGAAAAATCACTACCAATTAGTGCATAAATCACATATTTCACAACACTCCTAAGCTATAATTGCCGTTGTGGTAAATTTGATATATAGGATATCCTGACACACTTGTTTTTACTATATTGATTAGCTATTTCCAAATCTTGGGTATTACCCAATTTGAGAAATAGAGACTGATCTGCTTTTGTTAAATTTTCAGCTGATTTCTAAAACCTAATGTGCTAGTTGAACTTTATTTGTGAATGTAAATCTGAGGGAAACATTCATCTTGGAATTCAGACTAAAGTACATTTGAAACCTAGGATGAACATATAAATAGGAGTAGCATGGAGGGGTGATTTCTAGTCGGGAATCTCTGTCATTTCAAGAGAAATGTAAGGTCAAAATTTCCAGAGGTCTCAAATTCAGTTTGTTCATTGTAGCCTACAATGGCCTCCAGGGAGTGCCAGGCCATATCTCTTCTTTAGGAAAAAGAAACAAAGAAATAAATCCCCAAAGGGGTTGGGAAATGTAGTTGTAAATATGATTTTAATATCCATTTGAATTATTGTATGTAGATCTTTCAGCCAGTCATTATTACATTTTTACCAAATAGCAATCTTCAATTAGTCACTTGAAACTGACCTCTGGTATTTACTAGCACTGTGTGAAGTAGTGCAATAAAACCACCAAAAGCAACTCTATGATTTGAGGTAGCGGTACAGGGTTGACTTAAAAATGGTAGCAGGTTGACTTACAAATGGGGTTTAGATGGAAACATCTTTAAAAATCATCTTGAGTCCACAATTCTTTTTGCTCTTTTCTCATAGCAATTGCCCCATAGGTTAAAGACAATTTTGGAAATCATTCTCATTCAAATTCAATGGATAAGTCCCTCAAAATGTAGACATTTCTGTTCTAGACCCCTTTTACATGATGGGAAGTTGGATGGCACAATGTTGCAGTATTGGGTTATATATTTATTTAATACTTTTCTCACAACAAATTATAGCACAGTGCAGTTAAAAACAACAACAAAATAAATGAAATACTGCCTTTGAGTGGGGGCTGGCACTAAAAGAAGGTAGAAGTGCGCCTGTGGGTTTCTGAAACTATAACTGCCTGTGGGAGTAGGAAGCCCAGTCTTTCTCCATGGAGCTGTTCGCGAGTTGAAAGAACATTATTCTTGTCAACCGCAAATGCCGGACACCAGGCTTGGATCAACTTTGGGAATGTTGAAAGATATACAGATTAGCTTTGATAGATTCTTCCTAGAGGGCACCGAGAGAGCAAAGCTGAGAGCTTCTCTGCTTGTTTTTCACCTCACTACGTTTTTCTTAGCGAGTCCCCTCCACGCTGGAACTTGGACTGAGAACTCAAGCCCTCACTTCAGCATTGTGTTCCTCCCCGTGCTTTGAATGAGATGTTGCTCTCCTGCACATCTCCTGCACATGTGGAAATTGAGACCAAAAGGATAATTCAATCACTCTGGATATCGGTCAATGAAAACTCTGGGATTTAATGCATTAGAAACAATGCTAGCTCACCTGGTAGGTTGTATTAATCTAGTCTCCCATGTTTGCGTTCATCTAGAACCTCATATTCTTCATTCAGCATTATAAACTCTGGGTTCCTCTGGAACTTTTCCCTTTTTTTTCTAGCCAAGTTTCTTAGGGTTACATTTTCCTCTTTGTCCAAAACAATGGTCATATCTCGATGTATTAATTCATCTGCTGCTTTCAATTAACAGGCTCTTTCCACAACCATTTGCATCTCCCCACTCTTGAGTTTCTTGTGTCGAAATGATCGTTGCCATTCTGGAGCAGCCTTTTGTGAATCACCTGGGCTGCAATCCCTGTTTCTTATAATCCATTCAGATAGCATTCTAAATTTTTGTAGCATAGCCTTAAAAAGCTTCCTAGGAAAAGATGGATTGTATTTTTTATTGTTATTTTAAACAATCTTCCAGGTTGTCTGAAAACATTAATTGAAAGTATGAATATGTATATAATTCTATATGGAAAATTTTTCTTTATGTTTTGAAAAACATAAATTTCTGCTGTAATTAGAGGCCTAATGTGAGTCTGGTCTCATTCTTTTTTCTATATAAAACCTTTCCTACTCTTCTCTCTATTCATTTTTTTTATTTTCTTCTCTATATTTATGCTATCCTGAATTTTATGATGATGTACTTTTATGCTTTCTATATTTATTCCTCTTGTTTTTCAGTGATCTGACTTTTTCCTATTTTTCACTGCTTTCATTTTCCTATAATGAAAAGACAAAACTCTTGAGTTAATATTTTTAACTCCATTCTTTTAGAAAGAATTTCTGTAACTCAGTTTTCTTTTACTCTTTTACTCTATCTTTTAAAGTACTATCTGAGAGATTTTTTTTCAAGTGTGTCTTCCAACAGATACAAAATTAATGCATTCACTTCTCTCTCAACTTCATGTTATCTTTTGAATCAAGGTCCCCTGTCAATGCTTGGAGGCACCACCACCAACAAAAATGGATGTGCTCCTGTGTGTCAGGATTTGTGATTTATAGAAACTCAACTAAAACTAGCTGAAGCAAAAGAGGAAACTTATGTCACAGAAAGCACAAAGTAGTTTTCAAGTCTGACTGGATTCAGGAGTTCATACAATGTTGTCGTGATCGTCTCTCTCACTCTTGAAGTGGAAGGCTCTGACCCCACATCCTTCAGGAAACTGGCAAGTGCTCCCTCCAAGTGTCCAAGGTCACATGGTGGGGAAGCTGATAACACTGAGCCTGCCCTTCCCAGCTAGAACTAACTAACTGCTTGCAGACGGGAAATAAATTCCATATATTTACTTTACTCTCATCCAAGTAAAAGTTGGTGAATTGCAACTTCAAACTTGCATTCCCCTGAGTGCCAATGACCCTAGAGTAAAAGAGTTTCTCCTGGGAAAGGTTCTAATTCATCTGGCTGAAAGTGCATGTCTCTCCATGATTCTAATGCAAACCAGGTATTCTAAGTGGTCAGGATGAAGAGAGGTGTGGCCCTCTGGCGAGGCGCTGGATTGGTGCCGCTGCAAGGTGCATGAAATAAATGAAAGAGGGAAATGAATGCTGCTATCATAAGAAGGGGGCCACGGAAAAGTGGTTCCAAGAGAAAAATCACAGATGTTATCTACAGTCTCCAGAAATGGTAGCATGTGAGACGTGGGGCTCTTAAAATAAAAAGGAAAATAAATAAAATAGCTTGATTCTAGAGATGAGTATCCTGTATTTCAAAATAGAGAAATACCATTCCTTTCCAGGACGGTGATTCTACCAAGCTCTTCATGGAATAGCACTCACCCACTTAATATGTTTCGGATGCGTCCTCTGGAAACCTGTGTTGGCTTGACCCACAGATTCTCTTATATAAGCTTTCTGAGAGGTAATTAGTACATGGAAACTCCTGGGGCTTTTGTTTATTTCAGATCCTCATTGAGTAGGTCCTGACTGGGATCTGAGATTCCACATTTCTGAAAGCATTCAGGTTATACTGGTGTTGCTATTACTCAAGCTATCCTGTGAATAGCAAAGCTTATAGATATTTGATTTAGGTTCTCAAGTTGGTAGGAGTTAGAAGCTTTTCCACAGTCTTTGAAACTAATCTTGTTTGCAGAGTGCTGTTTTAAAAACTTCAGGGTTGAGCCAAGCCTTTAAAGCTTATGAGGCTTTATGGTCATTGACCAATGTTGCCAATATGAAGAAATCCCAGGGACCAGATGGAGAAAGCGAAATCACGGGAAAGAAAAAAAAGTAGAAGAGATTTTTTATTTTCTCACTCTTTCCAGTATCTTAGGCTATATGTTTCTATGTGGACACAGATTTTGGAGGAAGTTTCAAGTTTGCATATAACTACAAATGCATGCGAGATTGACAAAAATCAATTTCTTTCCCAACAGATGCTAGCTAGTTATTTTTACACAATCTAAAATCCATAACGTAATTAGAAGAGTGTACAATAATTAAATCATAGGCTCTAAGCCTGGTAAGTGAATTGTCCTAGTATGAGGACATGGATATTCACAAATAATAAGAAATATGAAACAGCCTATGTAGCAGTACTCCCCAAATTACATATACTCCTTTTGTTATTCAATAGTACTTTATTTCCACAACATTATTATTATCTCCCAACTTAGACATGGATTTTTATTGAGATGATAAGCTACTGATGTAATATGATATGATGAGAATAGAAACTTGAATAATGGTACCATGTATATTTGACTGAAGTTCTCACATTTTTTTCCATATCATTTTATTGTTCTTAGAATTCAATATTTAGCAATTAATTGCATTGCTGAAATCTTTAAGTAATAAAAATGAAATCACATCTGTGTATCATTGGGCACCAGAAACAATCCAAGATTTTGCTGTGAGATGTGGATTGAACTCTGGCTTTGGGAGCTGGGACTCCTATGTGCTAAACCTGCTTCTCACCTCACATCCTTCAGGAACTGGGGCAAATGTTCACTCCAATGTCCCAGATGAAATGGTGGGCAGGCTAATAACACTTAACCTGCCTCTCCTAGCCAGAATTAATTAACTGCTTGAAGATGGGAAAAAGAGCCTATAAAGCAGTTAAAATATCCCATTAATTCAGTGAGACTGTGATCCCATCAATCCCAAAAGTGATTTCCAAATTGCCCAATTAATATAAGATAATAGTTAGGTAATAATCATTGTCATTGTTTTGTTTATATTTTGAACCCACATTTAAGTAAACTAAATATGAAACCTTGGGAAACTTTTCTAAAATTCATTGATTTATAGATAGAAGTAATCTTAAATTTTGCTAAATAGGTACATCTGTTTTCTAGAACAGGAAGCTAAAGTACCAGCTGAGAAAATGACTTGGTCAAAGTCATCTAATGTGGCCACTTTATTCTAAAGACAGGACAAATGAAAGAAAAATTAGCATTTATGATGGGTTTCCCTAATACCAGGGAGCCTACTAGGAATTCTTTTCTCATATCACCACAAGTCTGACAGTTTGTTGCACTGTGATGGCTTGTGTGTTGTCACGATGCTGGAAGCTATGGCAGTCACACAAAGTGAACAGGCTTCAGTGGAACTTCTGGACTAAGCATGGATAACAGAGAAGGATGTGGCCACCCACTGTAGAGGAAGTAGTTGCTGAACCTAATGAATAGCTTCAAAATAGTATCAGATACTGAAGACCTAGCAGATGGGAGTGGAACTTTGTTTGAAATAATGCAAGAGCATGGGCTCCTCAAGCTGAAAGCCACTGGAACTTTGACTGAGAAATTGCTGATTTCTCGGAGTGGAGTCGCCCGTGAAGACATGAGTGAATGAAGCAAGACCTGTGTGAGTGGAGACTTAGAGATCTTTATTTGCTCATGGACACTATTCAAGGTAAGGGAGAAAAAAGCTGGAAAAACCTGTGAATGATCAGAACCTGGAAAGTGCAAAGCATGAATCTAGGAAAAGTGGAAGTGGCACAAGATTAAATGGAACACATAAAGATCAATAGCCTAGCTGTGAGTGATCTGCAGTTGATTGGTTTGGCCATTTTTGAATCAGAAAATCAATTGATGTACTATGCTGGGAATAATAAAACCCAGAGGAATGGTGTTGAATTCATTGTCAAAAAGGATATTGCAAAATTAATCTTGAAGTACCACGCTGTCTGTGAAAGGATTATACATAGTTGCCTTCAAGGAAGTCCAATTAATACAGCTATCATTCATATTTATGCACCAATCACAAAAGCTGGTAATGGAGAAATTGAATAATTCTATCAACTATTTCAGTTGGAAATTCATCAAACAAGCAAGATGTACGAATAAGCATTTGTAATTAGAATGCAAAAATTGGAAAGAAAGAGTAAGGGACAGTAGATAAGAAATATGGACTTAATTACAGAAATGAGGCTGGAGACCACATGGCAAAATTTTATAAGGCAAATAACTTAATCATAGCAAATACCATTTTCAACAATACTGATGGTGATTATGCACATAGATTCTCCATAGGGAACCAGAAAAGCCAACTACTACATCTGTGAAAAGAACAGATGGAAAAGCTCAATATCAGCAGCTAAATCAGGTCAGGGGCTAACTGTCAAGGGCCCTTATGTAAGTTCATGGTAATGCTGAAGAAAATGAAAATCAGTCCATGAGAGCCAAAATATGAATTTGAGTTTATTCCACCAGAATTTGGAGACGACTTAGGAACAGTTTTGACCCATTGAACACTAATGACAGAATGGATGAGCTGTGGGAAGACAGCAAGGACATCATCCATGAAGAAAGCAAAAGGTTATCAAAAAACAGAAAAGGGAGAAAAGATCAAATCAGATGTCAGAAGAGATGGTGAAAATTGCTCTTCCTCATAGTTTAGGGAAAGAGAATTGAAGAAATGGCAAGTTAAAATCTGAAAAGAAAATGTCAAAGGGCAGGTCAAGAAAACAAAGTAAAATATAATACTAAAATGTGCAAAGCTCTAGAGTTACTAAAGCAAAAAAAGAAGAGCATGTTCAGCATATCTTAAATTGAAAGAACTCTAGAAAAAATTCAAGCCTTGATTTTTTTCTTGAAAGACTCTATAGGCAAAATTATGCAGGGATTATCAAAGTGCATTGGGGCTAATGTGGTTTTCAACAATTTCTTTATTTTTTCCCTTTGTGAATACTGGGGATTGTTTCAGATGTATTTTGTCATTGGGGTGACCTTCTTGAATTTTCTTTTTGTCATCAGATGTGACCATCTTGAATTTTTTGTTTTATGTTTCTCTGTTTTTCAGTGTATGAAACCCAGGATTAAAGAACTTATACAGACATCAAGTAAAATAAGGGTTTCTGGGGGAATGAGAGTGTGGGTGAATAAAAGGGAACTGATGCCAAAAAGTTTTAGAAGTTAGAGAATGCTTTGAAACTGATTGTGGTAGCAATTGTATAGTACTATTTGATGTGATTGGACTATAGAGTATTATGATATCTGTATTATCTCCCAATTAAATGGTTTTTGGAAGAATTCTTTAAGAAGATGGAAGTAACTTATATTTCCTCTATACCAAAAAGAGTTACTGTAGTACAAAGAGCTCATTGACATTCCACCATTGAAGAGTTAGCATATGAGCAGGAATCAGCAGTGCTGAGAGAAGCCCAAGCTACACTGAAAGCATGAGCTGCAGGCAGGGGCAGAATAGCAACTGCAAAGTTTCAGTGAGCTGATGAACTGCTGTAGGCACTCAATGGTCTATGATGAGGTATTTAAAAGATATCTCTTAGCCAACTGACTGGAAAAGATCCCTATTTGTGACCATCCCATAGAAAATTCAAAGTGTAGTTTGACCCAACAGATTCTTCACCTACAGAGCAATATGAAAGATATCACATGCCAGTAAAACGTTTTGAAGACCATCCAACAACGTTTGCAGCAGCCCCGTGACAGGGAGCCGCTAGAGGTTCAGGCTGGATTCAGAAGAAGATGGAGAACAAGGGATATCATTGCTGATGCTGGATGGATCTTGGCTTAAAACAGAAAATGCCAAAAAGTTGTTTACTAGTGTTCTATTGACTATATCAAGGCATCAGACTATGGATCCAAACAAGCTGTGTATAACCTTGAGAAGAATGGGAATTCCAAGTTTATCATGCTTATGTGGAATCTGTACATGAATCTAGAAGTATGTGTGTGAATGGAACAAGGGAATCTTGACTCTTTTAAAACCAGGAAAGGTGTGCCACGGGGTTGCACCCTCTCACCATCCTTTCCCATCGTTACGCTGAGCCAACCATCAAAGATTTGGATTCTATGAAGAAGAATGTGTCATCAGAATTGGAGGAAGGCTTATTCATAAGCTTGAATATACAGATGACACAACCTTCCTTGCTGAAAGGGAGGAGAAGAATCACTTGTTAATGAAGATCAAGGATTGCAGCCTGAAGTATGGATTACAACTCAAGGTGAAGAAGACTCACATCTTCACAAATGGGCCAATAGGCACCATCATGATAAATGCAGAAGAGGTTGCTGGCAAAGGTTTTGTCTTGCTTGGTTCGATAATTAATGCTCAAGGAAGTAGCAGTCAAGAGATCAACAGATTTGTTGCATTAAGCAAGCCTTCTGCACAAGATCTGTTGAGAGCAGGGCTTCTCAACCTCTGGGTCAAAGGACACTTTCACAGGGGTGGCCCTGTTCAAAACAGTGGCAGAATTACAGTAGCAAAATTAAGTAGAAATGGCAATCGTTTTATGGTTGGGGAATCACCACCACATGAGGAACTGGATTAAGGGTCACAGTGTTAGGAAGGTTGAGAAACACTGTTTTAGAGTACTGAAAAGCGAGGACTTTGAGCAATAAGGTGCACCTGACCCAAGCCATGCTATTTTTAACCATGTCATAGACTTGCAAACGTTGAACATAGAGTAACTAAGGCCAAAGAATAATCAACACATTTTATGTGGAGAAGAATATTGAAAATATTATAAAGTGTCAAAAGGACAAATGGTTCTGACTTGGAAGAATTATAGCCAGAGTGTTCCTTAGGGGCAAAGATGCACGAGTTCATCTTGCATACTTTGGACATATTTTAAGGGGAGACCAATTCTAGAAGAAAGATATCATGCATGGTGAGGTGGAGGGACTTAGAAAGAGGAATTCTCTCAAAGAGATGGATTGACACCTTGACTGACACAAAAAGTTCAAACAGGAACAATTGTGAGGGTGGTGTAGTGTTTTGTTCTTTTGTGCAGAGTCACTATGGGTTAGAACCAACTTCATGTTACCTGACAACAACTAGAAGTGAAATCATATAACTCTCACCACATTTTTTGGGTACTATCCATATTGGTTATATCTTATTCAAGGTAGCAGTAAAGAACTGTAAGGACTGAGTGCATGTTTTGATGTTTGAGAGTATATCTTATTTGTTTCATTACATTTAATTAATTCTTTAACACAGGGTTACTAAAAGTTTAACAATTCAGATTAGTGTAAGAAAGGGGTTTGAGGAACCTGAGCCCATGCCTACAAGATGTATTCTGATATCTTAAAACAAAAATTTATTTTCCCACTCAGATTCTGTATTTCTGGAGTGACATGAGTTCTGGACTCCATGTGCAATTATGCAGCCTCCCTAGGTTTCTATCATCACTTAAAATAACTTCACCTAAAATCCCTTTACCTATCTGACATTCATTTTAAATTTCTCTCCAATTCCTTTTTGAAATGTCTTTGAGCTTCTGTTTTTCTTGCATAGTCCTGCTGTATCTAACCCCTCCACAGATTTAGAGGGAGCCTCTTTCCTTCCCCTGAAAATGTCACATTGCATTTTTTCTTTTTACTCTGTAAAGAGTAGCCAACATATAATGTATGATTGCATATGAATCACGTATGCTACAAAAGACAGAGCATAAGACCTGTGAAGATATTCTCCATCTTCCAAAAATCATGTTGAGTCTAAACCAAAGCATGCTAATTCAATAATGAAGACATAGTACTAGAAAATAGATCAAATCCAGAGGCTTCGCAACTTGAAAATTGCCATCTGTTAATGGACATTTTCCACTATTTCTAGCTGGCAAGTGTTTAGTCTTATTATGGAAGCAGAGAATTTTCCATTTATCACGGAAAATCAGTTTTCCAGGTAAGAGCCTCTGTTTATGTTTATAAAACTTCATAACTGAAGTGCATGTGCTGTATGGTTTTCTTGGCTGCCTATCTATATTTATAGACTTACTCTTAAGAAAATTTATACAATTCTGTGATTAGTAGTCAAAAATTTAGAGATTTTTGGTTGTTTCTTAAGCAAAGTATATTGACAACCCTGAGGTTTTCCTGAGTATAATGCGGACTTGAGAATGGCATTAAAAATTTGGAAATTTTCACAGGCTCAGGTGTTGGGACATAATCATCTGATTCATTAACACTTATCCTGACAATGGACTTGCTCAGTATAGTTCCACTTGGATTTGGTATTTGGGAGCCCAGGTGGAATAGATTTAGTCAACCTCAGCCAAGGCAGACTTACATTTTCTCTAAGTTTCACTTGTTTCATCAACATTTTGCATTTTTAATCAAGGAGTGTAGAAATTTGTCATTAATGACTCATTAAGTTGGAGCCAATCCTCATAGTAATTCCTAACACAAGTTATACAAATATCAGAATAGTCCCATTGACTGTTAAGAAAATCCAGGATCATCTGAATGGATTGTGAGGAAAGTAAAAAAGCGTACAAATTAGCTGCCTGGTTCATTTGTTTGTCCTTTTGCTTACATTTACAGAGACGATTTTGAGTGTTTGTCCTCATAGGTTGCTGGATCGGTTACCCGTGGCTGTGGACCAGTGCAGCTCAAATCCAACGGCTTCAAGCATGACCACTTCTTGACTCCGCTGTGATGACTTGGCTCTGCACCACCAGCTGTTGAGCTACGCCAGCTCCTACATTTAGACAATGATTGTGGCAACTGGGAATGCTCACTCATCTTTTGGAAGATGGTTTGCCCTTTCTATACCGAGGTGGAGCAGATTCCATGAATAAGAGAAGGTAAACCTCAATACCCAGTATAAGTGTATCTAGCTCTGGAGGGAAATAAGAGGCTTTCTGCTCCTGCACGGAGTGACTATCTTAGTGACTCCTTGGGCAAGTCTAGACTGTCCTCCAGGGTCACAAGGAGTTGTCATTGACAATGTCAGTAAGAGCCAGCTTTTGCTTGCATCGTGTTTCTGTGGTACTGGCCTCACTAGCCAGATGAGTGCATTGAACAGGACAGAGTTAGTGAGAGAGAGGAGAACTTAGAGAACAGATAGAGAGGAGTGATTTATTAGGAAGCCTGGAAATGGTTACACATCAGGCTGCTAACCACAAGGTCAGCAGTTGGAAACCACCAGCCTCTTGGCAGGAGAAAGGAAAGGCTTTATACTCTTGTGAAGAGTTACAGTGTCTGAAACCCTTGGGAGACAGTCTTGCCAGGCCTTGTAGGTCACTCTGAGTTGGAATTGACTCAATGGCAGTGAGTTTTTACTGTAGCAATCAACCACAATTATTAATACAAAGGTCCTTGGGAAGACTTCCCTTATCCTCACTCTCATTTTTTCCTCCTCTAGAAAATGACTATTAGTTTATCTCAAATTTGGGGAAATTACAACAAGTAGGGAAAAAAATCTAGTCTTGCATCTGTGAGTAAAACTTTCCTGGAATAGAGTGAAGACTCTTCATTTATATACTACTGACACCTACTTCTGTGATACAGAAGCAGACTTGAATAAATAGTACCAAGACATTACGAGTTGTCTTAATTTCTCTATTTTACTTCTCTACTTGATATCTCTGGATTTTAGTATCCATTGTGATGGCTACCCAGAAACTCAAAACTCACATTCAAAATGCATGATTAAAGGGTTTATTATGGATATTAAAAAGTTATAATGCCAGTGAGAAATATTGAAGTAGCTGTTTACTAGTACCTGTTACAAAGTTTCCGGTCTAGTAATAAATGCCCCAAAAGGCATGCCACTCTGCTGTAAGCCTCAACCAGAAGGCATTCAAGTTCTATGCTTCAGCAAACCCAGCTCCTGGGTTCATTGCCCAGATGCACTCAACCCCACTTGTCTGCATGGGTGAGCAAGTCCAACTCTTCTAATTAAGTTCCCAGAGGTATCCCACTCTGCAAGCAAACTTGTAGTACAAAAGAATTTACCTTAACTTGCTATATGGGTTAAGAAGCCCACCACTCTGCTCCATGATCTGACTTCTGCTTCTGCCAGTGCTCCTTTGAGGTGAACTCTCATCTGGATCTAGGAGCTTCACTGCCCAGGGATGTCAGACCCAGAGACTTCTCTACTCCTGTCTATTTCTGGTGATGAGATCCCTCCTCCTACTTCTTAGAGGGCTGATATCAGCAGGATATCACTCCAGGTAACTCTGTTCATACTTCTTCACAGACAAACCGTATCAATATCATCTCCACCTTCTTACCAGACCCATGCAGGGAAAGGTCATGTAGCATGAAATAGAGATTTGATTGGAAGAATCTCATTAAATAATTTACTACCCCTACATCCATAAAGTCTTCTCTGCCTCTTTACAAAAAATCCTGACTTTAGATTAAATGATTGACCCTTTACTGCCTTTAACTTGTGAAACAGCAGAATTTTAACAGAGTACTTTATCCTAGAAATGAAATTTGAAGTAACATTGGAGAATCAAAAGTTGGTATCAGAAAAGTAGTATTTCCTGTTACAATGTGAAACAATGTTTTTTTTTTCTCTCATAATGAAGGATAAGGCACTTACAAAACAAACCACCAAGATTGACTGCAAGGAATTTGAAGAAAAAGAATTGAGTCCTTCTGTTTATGTATATGTGTTAGCAAAAATGTTATGGGGAGATCACCGGGTGGCAAAAGAACTAGTAATTTCTGAAGGCTGGCTCTTCAACACAATGGAAGTAAGACCTGGTGATCTGCTCCTGTAAAGACTATAGCTTAGAAAATCCAATGGAGCAATTCGGTTTTGACACTCATGAGATTTCCGGGAGACACGATCAATGACAATGAGTCTTATGGGCTCACAAAACAAGTAAATTTATGACAGACTAAATCTCCCATTTCTTCTTTATTTTGAAAGTTTTTCTATGCTCACAATTTCACTTAGGGTTTAACAAATTCCAGTAAAGACCGCCAAGTATTCGCATTAGATTCTAGTTTGTAAAGCTGGTGTAGAAAGTGAGATGGATATGTTTGGGCACGCAGGTGGTTGCATGACAACTCCATTTTTATTTTTATTTTCATTTCAATTGGAGGTGGTTCGCATGCAGTAGCTGTACTTTCACATGAACACATAGTAAGCATAAATGTTGTTCTTGCTGTTAGGTGCATTCATTTCATTCTGTCCCATAACAACTTCATGTACAACAGAAAAAAAATATTACCAGTTCCTCCTGCATCATTCTCACAGTTATTATGTTTGAATCCACTGCTATAGGTACAAAGTTAATTCATCTTCCTGAGGGCATTCCTTTTATTTTTAGACCCACTGCTTTAGTAAGCAGGATGCCATTTTTTCAGGGAATGAGGGTTGGTGAAACGAAGTCTCCACATCTTTTCTGAGAAGGAGCATTCTGGATGTGCTTCCTCCAAGAAAGATTTGGTTTAATTTCTGTCAGTCCCTATCAATATCATAATTGAAACATTCCCTGTCAATATCATAATTCAAATGCATCAATTCTTCTCTGTACTTTCTTATTCATCTTCCAGCTTTTGCAGCAACATGAAGTGATTGAAATCATTCGTGGTTGGGACCAGGCCCATGTAAGACCTCAAACTGACACCTTTTCTCTTTAGCAAATCAATGATGTTCTTTATTAGTCCAGTTGTGAGGGATTTTGTTTTCTTTACATTGAGATGAAGTCCATACTGAAGGTTGGCTGTTGTCTGATCTTTATTGACAATTGTTTCTCATCCTCCATATTTTCAGCAAGCACGACCGTATCATCTGCCTATCACACACTGCAATGATTCTTCCTCTAATTTCAATCTTCCATTTTTCCCTATGTAGTCTATTCTACAGAATTAGTTAATCAATATATAGGTTGAATAAATGTACTGAATAGGGCTGAGCCCTGGTGGCATAGTGGTTGTGTGTGGGACTGCGGCACTGGGTTGGGAAACATGCAACTCTCCTCTTTTTCTCAAGCTTCCTCATCCTCCCACTATCATGACTCAAATCCTTTCTTATGAATTCAGCTAGACCAGAACATGTAGACTGGTATGGATAAGAGCTCACAGCACAGGAAAGCCAGGATAGATATACCCCTCAGGACCAACAATGGAAATATTGATGCCAGGAATGTAGGGATAAAGTGAGGAAGAAAGGGGGAATGGATCACAATGATTGATGTATTGCCCTCCCACCACAGAATAAAGAATAGAAAAGTGGGTGAAAGGAGACAACCATTGTATAAAACATGAAAGAAACAATGATAAATTATTAAGGGTTCATGAGGGAGGGTGGGGGTGGGAGTGGGGAAAATGAGGAGCTGATACCAAGGACTCAAACAGAATGAAAATGTTTTGAAAATGATGATGGTTATGTATGTACAAATGTGCTTGACACAATAGATGGATGTATGGATTGTTATAAGAGCTGTAAGGGCCTCCAATAAAATGATTAAAAAGAAGAAGAAAACTTATGCCAAAAGCCATCCCCAAGGTGTGGGATGGGATGACACAAAAACATCTTTTATGAAGAAAACTATAGGTCATTGAAAAGACAAGGCAGAAAGAAAAGATCAAAGTAGATGTCAGGGCACTTGAAATTACTTTTGAATATAGAATATATAGAATATAGAATAGCTAAAGAAGGTGGGAGAAGTGATGAAGTAAAAGAGCTTAACACAATGTTTGAAAGGGGAGATAATGAAGACAAAATAAAATGTTGTAATGAAACATGCAAATACCTGGAGTTAGAAGGAAAAAAACAGAACACACCTAACAGATCTCAACTTGAAAGAATTGAAAAGCAAATTCAAGCTTCAATTGGCAATAATGAAGTATTCCATGGGCAAAATATTGAATATTGCAAGAAGCTTCAAAAAATGAGGAAAAGAATGCACAGAGTAGCTATGTCCCCCAAAAGTGAACACCATTCAAGTCTTTCAAGAGTAGCATATGATCAAGAACCAATGTTGCTGAAGTAATGGCTAAGCTGCGCTGGAAGCATTGGCAATAAGTGAGGCTCTAGAAATTTAGGAATGTCAATTTGAGTGTTTCAGCAAGCTGATGAAGCACTGGAAGCACTACCTAGATTATGCCAAGAAATTTGGAAGGCAACCACTTGGCCAACAAACTGGACAAGGCCCATATGTATACCCATTCAAGAAAGGTGATCCAATAGGATGAAGACGCTATTGAACAATATCACTAATATCGTATACAAGCAAAATTTTGCTGTAGATAATTGAAAAGCAGTTGCAAAAGTACATGGGCAAGGAGCTGCCAGATACTCAAGCTGGATTCAGAAGAGGTCTTTGCAATAGGTTTATCATTGCTGATGTCAAAGACACCCTTGATGGAAGAAGAAAACAAAAGGAATATATTTGCCTGTGCTTTATTGACTATGCAAAGGCATTTCACTGTGTAGATCATAACAGACTATGGATAGACTTGATTAGAATGGGAATTACATGACACATGCTCATATGGAACCTGTACATGGATCAAAAGGCAGAAAAAGTACCACTACATAATTAAGTCAGAAAGATATGTGTCAATCTTGTATCTTTCCAACATACTTATTCAATATTTATTCTGAGCAAATAATGTAGAGAGACTATATGAAGAAGAAATTTGAAGGGGTCCCAGGCATTAGTAATGGAGAAAGGCCTATTAAAATCCTCATCTGTCACCTTGTTTGCTGAAAGTGAGGAGGACTGGAAGCACTTGTATGAATTAAAATTCAACATAAAAATTAAAATTAAAACTGGATCAATAGGCAACATCATGATAAATGGAGAAAAGATTATATTGTCAAGAATGTTATTTTAATTGGATCCATAGTCAAGGGCACTTAAGCAATAGTTAATAAATCAAATAATGCATAGCACTAGGCAAAATTGCTACACAAGACTTCTTTAAAGTGTTGAAAAGCAAGGACTTCACTTTGATCCATACATAGATTTTCAACCCATCTTTATGCAGGAGAAAGTTGAACAAAGCATAAGGAGTACTGGAGAAGAATTGATTCATTTGAATAGTGGTACTATAGAAGATTATTACAAATACCATGCACTAAATGCCTAAAGGGCAAACATATCTATCTCAGAAGACACACAGACAGAATGGCCTTTAGTGTAGAGGCTGGTGAGATTTCATGACATGTATTTTGGATGTTATCAGGTGGGACCAGTACCTGGAAGGAGGCATCATGCTTGGCAAAGTAGAAGCTCAGTGAAAAGGTATAAGACCATCAAACAAGAAGAATTGGCACAGTGGCTGCAACAATGGCCTTAAATATTAAAAACTGTTGCGATTGTCACAGAATTGAGTAGTGTCTATTGTTCTGCTCTACATTGCGGTGCAATTAGTTCAAACCAACTTGATGACAACAACAACATGAAAATTTCCCCCAGATTCCTCCGCCCCTACGTGTGCCATATTGATGCACAACCACCACCGTCTCTCAGTGTTGCTTCAAAGAAATCATTCATTTGAAAATGAGTTTTTAGTTTGTACAATACCATCTTTACATTTAGTTGGAATGCTTTCTGGGTGTCATTTAAAATCTATTTTACTCAACCTAGTTTCCAACAAGCTCTTTGCAACTCTAATTTGCTTGATACTATGCATATATAGGCTAATATTTAATATCAGGCTAATGTCAATATTAACCCCAAGTATTATTTAGTAATGATACTCTCAACATAGAGAACAACATAAAACACATATCGTAATTACTGGCAATCAATCATTATTTTATTAATACTGATAATGTAATTGTTTACATCTTGAAGATTTTTGACAGATTGTTTGATTTGGTAAACACATTCTTGTCAGAATGCAGTTTTTTAGCCTCACAAAGTGCCAAGCACATAGCAAGTACTTGCTGTTATTGTTACTATTTAGTTTAATGTGGATTATTGTCTGCTATATTAATGTTGAATGTATTGAATATGAATGTGCTTATATGTGTAGATATTTGTTGAGTTTAAAATACACATGGATATCTATATGTATACTCAACTGTATAATAATACAGATGACCGAAAGAAACAGGGTGAGTCAAATAAGAAGGTGTGATAAAGGTTCTTGCATGTGGGAGAATTAGAAGCAAATGGAATATAACCAAGAGTTGGTGTTGAGTTTGTGCAGATCTCTCCCTTTACACAATATTTTGTGTACTGTCAGGCAATGAATTCAGTGTCTTAAAGACACACCCCATTCTTTGATTTTACTTCAGTTGAGAAACCCTAGCCATTTTTTAAATAGTCAATTCAAGGCTCACATCTCAGAATTTCCCTGATTCTGTCAGACCACTTTGTTCTCATCATTTTTTGAAATCCTAAACCTATGGTAATCTATTGTTCTGAATTGTATTCTGCTCTGCTTACTGCTATTATAAAATTTATTTCCATGACTTAATTATATTTTTAAACAAGAGTAGTTAGGAATGATATATTCTCTGTAATTACCAGAAACTAATATGGTTTTCACTCAGAGAAAAAAAATTAAATGCCTAGATTGTCAATGTGAAATACTTTAGGGTTTTAAACATCAGACTAAAATCCACAATTCATTAACACTGAGTTGATTCCATACCATAGGTAGCCTCTTTCACTCATTGTCATGATTCAATGCTGATTCATAACAACCCCTTGGACATAGTAGAACTGCCCTTGTGGGCTTTTGAGTCTGAAAAATCCTTATGGGATCAGACTTTTTACTCTATCTCCCTTAGTGACTAATGGTTATAAAATGCTGACCTTGGTTTAGCACCTGATGGATAGCCCATTCCACCACCAAGTCTCCTTAGAGAGAGCTTACTAAAGTTTAAATCTCACCTTTGCTTCTGAGTGCTGGTGTGATCACAAAGAAGTTCATCATACTTCTCTGACTTGAATATGTTTACCTATCCCAAAGGGAAGAAATACTGTCTGCCACTTATGGTCTGAGGAGTGCTGGAGGTGCTGTTGTGTATATGTTGAATTATTAACCACGAGGTGGGCTAATCAAACCAGCCAGTTACTCTGCAGCAGAATGATGAGGCTATCTTCTCCCACAGACTTTCATAGCCATCGGTAGGGCACTATGAGTTAAAATCACTCCATGATAGTGGGGCAGTTTTCTGTGGTACTAATCATGCCAAATTACTTCTTCTTTAATGTCGTTCCTCTGCCTAGGACATAATCACAGCTTACAAACAGATGATTAAAGATATTTCACCTCTCTTCCACTCTGATCTTCTTTTCTGATTTTCTATCTTATTATAATAATACGTATGGGAAACTGAGAACTGGGAAGAGAATGTATACAGCTAAATTCTCTATGCTAATATCTAAAGAGATTGAGAAGTCATGGCTGTGGTAAAGGGAGGACTTCACATTTGAGGGTTGGAGATAAAACTCAGTCAAATTCTCCTAACTGAAAGTTATTCTCCACAATATCCCACTGTAATAATACCAACTTTAAGATGATGCTTGTGAGCACATGGTTGTGACTGTCCATTTAAGCTTAACTGCTTGAAGGTGATCTACCTGAAGGTTGCCTGCAATCAAGAGCAGTCAGACCATCCCACCCTAAGTATGACCCATGCCCTTCTGATAATGATCATAGATTATTCCCATGGAAAAAGCTCAGGATACTTAAGGTCAAGTCAATGTAGCATGGCCTCCATTACACAGCTATTTTAACTCTAGAACTTTCCCATCTTTTTATGTATGTACCTGCCTAAGATGTATATGCCTCTAGCACAATCCTTTCCTGTTATGTATGTCTATGACATGACTAGCATGCTCCAGGATTATATAAGCCTTTGAGACAATACATTCACCCATGAGCTCTGGTTCCAGCTTCCATGGGAGAGGCAAGGACTTGCATGTCTTGTCTGATGTTTCTAGAATTTACCTTTCAACTGCAAATCACTTCTAAGATGCTACTGGTTGTGGATGCTGGTCCTCCACAACATCAAACACTGGGAATTCTATGGCAACAAGCCATTCTTTTAATTTTTATACCTGAAAATCAGTTTAGTGGACATTCCATCCAAGAAAATCTTGGACATATCTATTCTGGCGTCAGGGAGGCATAAATCTCATCTGTTTTTCCAATGAACCCTGTTTTATTTGTAGATATTCTTTCTACTCCATGAAGGCTGTGACAGTTCCCTTCATGTCAGTGTAGTATTTTCTATCTAACAAGTATTAATAAATGAAGAATAATATAGTATTACACTGAATTCTAATAAAAATTGGGTTCTAAAACAGTGAAAAATATTGAAATTACCATGAATTTCCGGAAAAATAAATAAATGTTAGAGGAGGCCAGAATGCACCTTAGGAGCCAGGATGTGGTTCACTCACTTTGGGTATGTTATCAGGAAATACCAAATCCCAAGCAAGGTACTGCTTAGCAAAGTAGAGAGTGAAAATGAGGAAGATCTTCAATAAGATGATCTGACAAAATGGCTGTAACAATGGCTTTATACATGACATGGTGAGTCACCGTTAGACTCAGGTAGAATATATGCATTCTCTTATAACTAGGTGATTTGGGAATGATGTAAGGACACCTAGCAACAATAGGAGTTTCTTTTGTTAGGCTGGGTTGCAGACAAACAAAATAGGAGCATATGTATAAGAAAGAGTTTTATATCAAGAAGTACATTTGCATCTAGAAGG
Organism: Nesogale talazaci; assembly: GCA_004026705.1. NCBI lineage: Eukaryota > Metazoa > Chordata > Mammalia > Afrosoricida > Tenrecidae > Nesogale > Nesogale talazaci. The sequence continues at coordinate 61,774 of PVJH01007195.1, read as the reverse complement.
CATCTCACCCAATCGCAAGACAAGTCCATAAGTCTGATGCTAGATGATGTCTACTTCAGATTCACATAGCTGCAGATGAATGATGTCAAAATGGGATGTGGGAACCAGGGAATTACAGACCGGTGAGTTCGGAATCATATGGGTCCAAAGTCAGTGGACACATGCAAGGGTTCTGACAACTCTCTGGGACACAGAGAACACACAGAACAGCACACATGAGGCCAACTGTGAAGGCAAGCAGAGCCTCAGTCAGCAAGAAGTTAGATGAGCAGAGAGAGCAGTAAACTTTCTGTATTCTCTCTCTCTCATACAAGAAGATTTATGATACTAGGGAGGTGTGCAAAACAATTGATAATTTGTGCTCCCAACCTAGGCCTACCCAGGAGTGTCTAGTTGGCATAATTCCTAACCATTACATCGTATATATTATATGACTTTATATACTTGCAGAAAGAATAAAAGAGTGCATATATGGAAAAATGCACAAGCAAAATATGAAGATTTGCCAAAGAATAGTGTTCAAATGACTGCTCGAAGTTTCACAGCTCTTTTTTTTATACAAATGTTTCATATATTACTGCTATGGTTCAGTTTGAAATATATATAAAAGACAAATGAAAAACATATGCAAAAATTATTTGATTATAAAAATTTGGAGCCAAGAAGATTAACTTTATCTCCAATAAAATACCTAGATTACATACATAACTTTTAAGGATTGTATAATATATTTTATGAAAATAAAAATGTTTGCTTGTACATGGGCTCAACTGTGAACAACTTAAAGTAAAATGTGAGTATCGCATTGGTTGGGTTAAAGCTGTTAATTGATTTCCCCTTCTTTTTCCACAAAATCAATATTTTATTACAACGTCTACTCTCCAATATCCTATGTTATTAATGTCACACTGGTGCTTTCTTCAGCAAAAGAAAGGGTCCAGATGTTTAATTTGTAATAAGAAAAGGTCCAGGATATAAATGAGGGGGAGTACAGATTGGGGACCCAAAGTTCATCAATAGGTGAAGTGACATCCCCTTACAGAGGGGTTGCAGCAATGATATAAGCCAGTCCAGGTACAGTGTAGCAACAATGAAATATGCAACTTTCCTATAGTTCTTAAATGCTTTCTCTCACCCACTATCATGATCCCTATTCTACCTTAAAAATCCAGCTAGACCAGGGGATGTACACAGGAGCCAGAAACACAAGGAACTCAGGGCAGATGATCCCTTAATGATGAGTGGTGAAGGGGTTGATGCCAGGAGGGTGGAAGGAAGGTAGAGTAGAAAGGGGGAATCAATTACAAGGATCTACATATAGCCTCCTCCCTGGTGTATGGACAACAGGGAAGTGGGTGAAGGGACACATTAGACAGTGTATGATATAACAAAGTATTGATACTTTGTAAATTAAGGGTTCATGGGAGAGGGAGAGTAAAGAGGGAGAGGAAATGAGGAAATATGGAGAGCTGATACCGGGGAACTAAGTAGAATGGGATGTTTTGAGAATGATGATGACAACAAATGTGCAAATGTGGTCTACATACAATTGATGAATACACAGATTGTGATAAAAGTTGCATGAGCCCCCAATATAGTGATTTAAAAAAGAGAAAGGGTCCAGGGTTTACAAAGTAAATATAGTCATAACTATTTGCCCTGGATTAGTCTTAGAGACCATGCTTAAGCCAATACTTATGAGGGGTCTTTAAAAAGTTTGTTGAAAAGTTCCAATAACTTTTAATTCACTTATCTCCATGAAATTTTGAAGACCATTTATGTTTGCTATCCCCTAAGTGTTAGAGGAGGGGCACGTGATCCAAGTGAGTTCATTCATGCTGAAGTCCAGTCCTGAATCTCCTTGGTTTGGGTGAAGTTCCCCCTCTCTTGCCCATTGGCTAGAAATAAGGATGAACCAGATCTCATGTATACTTAGACCTAGGAAGGAAGACAATAGCATTGCAGCACCCTTAATATATTGTTGAGTGTTAAGGTCAAATTCATTTTGTCCTTTTTCATTTATTTATTTTGGCACTATTTTTTTAAATTGTAAATTGAGAGGAGGTTTACAGAGTAGATCAACAATTTTTTTTCTAATTTTATTGGGGGCGCTTACAGCTACTACAACATTCAGTACATCATTTGTATCAAGCACATTTGCACACGTTTCCACATACATTTCCCACCATTTTCCACTTGAGCCCTTGGAAAGATCAACAATTTTACATTACAAAACTCATATTCAGTTTGCTTCATCCTATCTCCTGCCTGTGCTTCCGACCTCCTTGCTCCTTCTCTCTGAACCCTTCTGAACTTTGTTCTTGGGCAAATGCTCCCTCCTTGATCTCAAAAGTTGAGATATTGATTTCCTTAGTACTTAAAATTGAAATGAGACAGATTTCTTATTACTTGAAAATGAAAGCAGCCTAACTAGTAACGATTCATAACTTGCCTATGTTTAACATAACCTAATAAATACATATAAATAGTCTCTTCACTCAGCATGAGTCCCTGGGTGGTCCAACAGCTAATCTACTTGGGGGGTACATTAAGGTTGCACATAAAATTTGGAGGTGAGTCAGAAACAATTGGGATTCATCAGTATAAAAACTGTAGCAGTCACCTAATCTGTTATCAATATGAGGATTAAGAGTATAGAGGTGGAGTCTATCAATCTGGAACCTGTCAATCTGGAGATAGCCAATGAGATCTTTGTGTGAGCAAGGCCTTCTGCTGAGAATTCTGGGAAATGTGGTAATTCCTTCTTGGAAGGGAGACACAAACTCTCTGACTTTTCTTCCTTGGAAACTTTCTACTGACAACACTTGCTTGGAAACACTTGAGTGACAAGGCTGGCTCCCTGCAAGACATCCCTGCGGAGAAGCCACATGGAACACCCTGATGGAGCCAGAAACCTGGACCTAGAAAAGCCATGTGGAGACTCCTGCCAGTGCTGAGATGCTTACACCACCACTGGATCCCAAGGCTTTCTACCCACTGGCTTGCGGTCATTCTGCATCTGGCATCATTGCATGTGTTTCCTGCAGAGAACTTGCAGATTGGTATCAGACATATGGGACTTATGACCTTGGACTGGACTGGGTTGGGATGTTTTTCTCAATGTTTAATTGCTTTTGTATATTAATCTCTTCCTTGTATACATATGCGAGTTTATGAATTTTGTTTCTCTAGTCTATCCAGACTAACACAAAAGCCTATAACTAGCTCTGTAGGAAAAGATGGCCTAATGTACAGGAATATACGGGTGTGTGATTTAATTATACAGCAGTGCTATTTTTCCTCAAGATGTGAACTATTTTACAAGCCACAGAACCCCCAGGCTTAAGGGAAGAAGAATAAAGAAGACACTGTACGTGAAGGTGATAAGAGGAACCACTTGCACAGAACAGAGAGCTGCCATGCATCTTTCCAGGAGATCGACGGAGAAAGCTGAGTGCCGTCTGCCTTGAGGTCATTTCACTTTTTCCCCTGGAATTTCTAATGGTAGCTGAGAGCAAAATGTCTCCTGTAGGACACAACTTCCCTTCAACTGCGGAGCTGTGCCTTTGCATGAGGGAGAGAGAGCAGAAAAGGAAGACAGTGTGCTTGCCTGGCGCGGTTAATAACATGCTGGACAAGGGCAATAAATAATCGATAGCTGTCACCTTGGTTATTCATGGGCTTGAAGATGGTCCTTTATCTTAGCGCCGTCTAATTGTGTTACATCACATGCACTTCTTATCGCCTACCTTAATATGTCTGCCGGTGATATGTGCCACACACCCGCTTTTCAGAATGGTCACGAACTGCCAATCTGCGCTTGTCAAGAGCCATGTAATCGTCACTGACAGAACTATTACTGCCCACCCAAATCCTGTAAATAATACAAAACATAGCCTTCAACGCCAATGACAAGTCTCCATAATTAGGGAGAGGGCTCTTTCCTCACAAGCGCTGTAAGAGTTCCCAGGATGAGAATGCCGATAGTCTAGACTCGGGAGAGAGAGCTCCATTCAAACAGACTGAGCACCTGCACTCCTTTGATTATGTACATTACCCAGACGGAGCAGGTGTGTGGATTCTGGAGCAGAGCAATGGGAGACAGTCAGGGAGTATTTTAGATTTGTGTCCCTGATACCTTTGCAGACACCTGCCGAGCTACCACGGCAACCTAGGCAGTGATTGCCTTCCCTGACAATGTGGCAGGATTAACCCGCACACGGTAATTCCCAAATCTTCATCATAAGTAGAATGCGAGTACTGTGTACTGAGAGGACACATTCCAAAAGGAAGAGAAGCACGCTGTGCTCTACCTGGCAGCTAAAACTACGGAGACATCCCACAGCTCATTTTATTTCTCAAAATACTCAAGGGAGCATTACCTAACGAGCCCTTTTTATCAGATGCTATAAGATCCCCCATGCACCTGTGGAAAACACTCTCTATTTCTGCTTCATGCTTGCCAGTGGAATTCCAATTTTGAACAGAAGGGCGGAATGCCTGGCTAACTACTAGCTTCTCAAGTTTCCTTATTGTGAGCGGTGGCCAAGGGGCAGAGTTTTGGAGGAGAGAAGAGTGGGGGACTATGCAGATTTCTATTTTTCTAATGAAAGGGGCAGACCTTGCTGGAGTCACTCTTTGCTTTCCCATCCTTGTGACCAGCTGGAAGGAATGCAGCTCCAAGGAAAGGCCAGGAGACGGCAGGGATGCGGACTCTGGCTTCAGTGATGCACCAGTCATGCCAGCAGTCACCTACCATGGGCTTTCATCTTCTGTGATAAAAATAAGCTTCTTATTCTTTTCATTTCCTCCTTTAAAAAATCATTTAATGTAAATATAATTACAAGTACAAACATGGTAATAATGTGAGTATAGATATGAATATGCAAGTCAATGTAAGTATGAAGCTAAATAAGCATGACTCAACATGAATCTGACCATAAATATGAATATAAATATGAACATGACAGTGAATATTAATATGAGTAAATATATATTAAAGGGAATAAATAAATATAAATATATAAAATAAAAATATATTCAATATAATTGGAATATAATATCTGAATATATACTCAGTACATTCAAAGTATGACTATATATGTGGAAATAAGTAGAAATATATGCCATTTTGAGAGTCCCTTGTACTTATACCTCCGGTCTATTATTGATGAAAAATATAGAAATCTTAAAAAATAAAAAAAACTCATTTTATTGGGAACTCTTAGAGCTCTTATCACGTTCCATACATTAATTCTGTTGAGCATATATGATCATCTGTTGCCATCCTCATTTCCAAAGCATTTTCTCCTTGAGCCCTTGGTATAAGCTATTATTTATTCCCCACCCTCCCACCCTAGTGTATCGTTGATCAATTATGCGTTGTTGTGGTTTTCATTTTTTAAGTCACCATAGGTTATATTTTGCTACTTGCTGCTGAGTTGCTGCTGAGTTGTTCCCTTCTTATTGCATCCCATCTCAAGATTCTTTGCTGCAAACCCAACACTAAAAACAAATTTTTAAAATTTAGAGTCATTTTCCCACTCACATAGACTGGTGACAAGAGGCAGTGAGGAACACCATGGTAAAGCTGGCATTTACTTAGAATGTCCTGTGTCAAATCCGTATCTCTGACCTTAGCCCTCACTGCTGCATCTGATTCTCACAACGACCTTATGAAGCATGTGCTTTTATGTACCCACTTTACAAAGCAAACTGAGGTATGGAGAGATCCAAGATCTTGCCTGAGTGCCCACAGCTAAAAGGGGTTGGAGCCAAGGCTCAAACCCAGCAATTTGGATTCAGATTTTAGCGACCAGGTTTGGGACCCCTGTTTTCTGATTTACATTTTTGAGGAAATCAAGTTAAAGTTTTCACTGATAAAATTGTGGTTACATGAAGCTTTAAAAAATGTGTCCTGAACATTACTAAGAGATAGATTCTTATGTGAGACATTATTTCAAGCATTTTTTATTTTGTGTTGTATTTTTATATTCAGCAGCTAAAAACAAAAATTTAATCTATCCATCCATCCATCATATGGAGATTACCATGGCAACCATCAGCACTGCATCTAACACAGTTTCATTGGTATATATGAACTTGTTCAGTTCTTGAACTGCGCCATTTAAAACAACACATTCTTTAAATTTTAAAACCCTAAAGTAGATTTGAAATCCAGCTGAAATGCTGGGTTTTTTTTTTATTTCCTCTGCAAACTATTACATCTGTTTGATTATTCATTGATTATCACTGAGGGTAATCTGATGCATATAAAATATTTTGCAAACTATTTAATGAAAATCCATATTAATACTAATAATTATTATGCTGTTTGGTTATTTTGGTTTGATAAAATGATAATTAGGAAGTACCAGCTCTACTTCTGGCTGTCCCTGGGTACGGCTGACCTGGCATTTATTCTTTGTGCCAATATCAGTCTTTTGTTCAAAATACTTACCTATTACCATTTAATAAAAGTGAGATGAAAACATTATTCATGTGTTTGGAGCATTTATCCGGGACCCCATCTCCTTTTTCCCCCCCTTCATTTCTGGCTTATGTATGTGTGTGTGTGTGTGTGTGTGTGTGTGTATGTGTGTGTGTGTTTCTGTGACTTCAAATTTAATTTCTTTTAAAATGGGATAATAATAATTCAAATATATCGAATGCTTACTATTTGCCTGGCACAACGGGCCATGCTTTATCTGTACTACTTCATTTAACCTTACTGGCAAAGTTATGGCTGGACCAAGTTTTTACCTCTGGCTCTTTGGCTAATGCCTGTACTGTTTTGGTGACTCAGAACTTTTCATATCACACCTGACCACAACTCAGGTTATTATAAGAACTCTCCAAGTTATGAGGAAGATCTGTTCTGTTGTCAGGTAAGCATTGGACTACAAGCCTCAACATCAGTAGGTCAAATGCACTTTGAGAAAAAAGATAAAGCTATCTTCTCACATAAATATTCAGAAAGAATGAAAAAGTATATGTAGGGTCCCTATGAGTCTGGCCCAACTTCATGTTAATGGCTTATGTTAATTTGGTAGGTGAGGAGGAGTTAGTGCAAGAAATATATGTGATATAAAAATCTAGGAAAACAAGTATTTAAGCTCTTTATGATTAGTGGTATAAACTGTAACAAATTTTCCTTGTTGTTATAAAAGAAATCTACCTCCCATAGTTTTGGACCATCCCTGCTTTATTCTTTCAAACATAGTTCCAGGATCATCTGACATAAACTCGTTAACCATCACATAGAACTCTTCTCATGCCCACATATCATGACCAGTCCCTCCAGAGGCTCATGTTCCCTCTCCTAGAATATCTTCCTTTCCCGTTGGTCACTCATCTACACTCATCCTACAATGTCTGGATCAACTTCCGCCTTCTTTGGATTATATGATCATTTTCAAAATGATCCTTCATAAGTTACCTTATTACCTGAAGATGGAGTGAAAGATATTCCAGTTTAAAAGGCAAAAATCATCAAATGTGAATGGCTATACAATTTGTCTTCCATTACTCAAGTTAGACATAGAAACCTCAACAAAGGGTGCCTTCGAGGTCAATAGTTTCAATGAGTCATAATCTATGTCTTGTCTTTAAATATCCACCAACCTAAATATTCCATCAATTTAATTTAATCCAGTTGAAATTTAAAACACTATAAAGCCAAAAAACCCAACTCACTCCCATGCAGTCAATCTGACTCATAACAACCTATAGGGTGTCCCCTGTGACGTTCTGAAACTACTTATTTACTCTTTACAGGAACAGAAAACTTCATATCTTTACTGATGAGCGGCTGGTGATTTTCAATTGCAGACCTCCAGCCAAAAGCATAACCCCACAAGTTTTCTTTCACACATTGGTGATTTTTTTTTTAAACCAGTGAATCCCTGCCTAATCAAACAAAGCAATGTGGCTACAAGCATTTGAATTCACACTGATGCGTACAAATGTTTCTTCCTGTGAACACGTCATTGGTAGAGAGTTAAAAGCCCCTACTAGAAAGGAACTTGTTGCCTTTTCATGTTAATTCAGGGGTTTGAAGAATTCTCAGAACTGAGAGCACACCCACCAAGTATATGCATGCAGAGTGGGCGTTTTTAGCTTGAAATTTTACTTTAAGTTCACGTGTGAGCAAAGTCGGTGGTTCAAACCTAACACAGATTTTGAGTGAAAAAGATGAGATTGTCTAAGTTCATAAACTATATATTTCCATATACCCTATGTAGAGTCACTATGCATTAGTTTTGACTTAGAGGTAGTGAGAATAAGTGGCTGGAATTGATTATTTTTGTGTCATTTTTTAAAGATAGGTGTAATGAAAATCATTCACACAAGTAAGATCGAATTACCTCTTTTACCCCACTTCCAACAAGTAGATAATAACCCATCTTTTCTCCTCTTGCTTTTGATGACTATGAAAATGTATTAGACCTAGGGGCAATTGTAGAGTGGATATAACTTGTTTTAGAGTGCAAGAGATCGAATCTTAAATATAATTTAAGGAGAACATTTATTAAGTCTTAAAAGGTACAAAGATAAGACAATGGCGTAGACTCATCAACCTGATGAGTGAGGCCATAATCTATAGATCAAAATGCCACCCAAAGCCTCACAGTCAGGACAGCAGATAAAAAGGCTATGGAAAAAAAAGGGAACTGTCACAAATTCATGATCAATGACAGATACATCCATCACAGTTACAAGTGGGATTTCAAGAGTAGGAATGGGAACATGATTGAGACACAAGATTGGTCCAGGGTCTTCCCACCAAGGCAGTCAGGGGACAACTGATAGGGCATGACACAAGACTGCAGCCCCCATACATAACTTCTATCAAGGACAAATTCAGGCAAGCTCCTAAGAGACAGTGCCTCTGTCTGTGCTGGCTGGAGAGAAAGGGTGGTAGGCCAAGATTATCTATGTTCTTGGGTAATAATCAGAAGGAATTCAATGGAGGCTTGATTTATATGGGATTCTGAAAATGGATTTTGAACTATCATCACCATCCATGACATTCTGCAAGCCAGAGTGGTCAGAATTTAAACTAATACAAGCTGGAAGGTAGAATGCTAGTGTGGTAACATATTTTTAAATCATTCATTAGTGAAATAGTACTATACAAGTGTTGACATTTCCACCCTGGCATACATATCATTCATCTCTATTGACTGTTTATTGTGGTTATGTATAATCACCTCAATGTTATTGTGGTATTGTTTGCTAAGTGATAGAATCTTCATGGACTAGCTTCCACTGTCTTTCACTCAAAATTTCTTTCCATACTCTTGAGTGACTTCATCTCTCCCACATATCATTATTAGCAGTCTCTTGTCTCTCATATGCAGTGTTGTAAGGTCTGAGTGTTCTCACCATGCCATCATTTTTATTTTCTTATTCTCTGCTTATCAGAATAAAATATATTATCATTAATCTTAAAGGTCGCTTTGATTTACAAAGAAGGTTTACTACTGCATATCCTGGCTTAAGATTCATCAGTTATTTGATCAACCACTTAGAAAGTAGATAAAGTGCCTTTGAAGGTTCAGTCAATGAGAAAATAATTTTTTTAAGCAATGCCCGTTAATATGTGACTCCAAATATCTCATATTGGCATACAGCTTTTTAAAGGATAACTTTTTAAAAAATAAATCAAAAGTGTATCTGTTTAGCGTAAATAATGCTCATTGATTTTATTAGAAAAATAATTTTCTAACTTATTGATACTTTCAGTTCAGTCTGAGAAGCCACATTCCTTCTTTCCTCCCTCTCATCCTTCATATGCAACCTACAATTATTCATATAAAGATTTTACTTCAGTAAATGCAATTTTTAAAAGGGCCTTGAGAATAAAATGTCATGGAGAATTCAGAAAATTAGAATGCCAACCAACATCCTTTGAGCTAGGACTCTTGGAGGTAATTATACAAAATGTAGGCAGGCATAAAAATTGTCTTTTATCTGACAGTGATTGCTTAGATGTTTTGTTCTCATTGACTATTTAAGAATTAAAACTGCCTTCTGTCTTAATTGGAGTCCCTTATATGCAAGTGAAAGTTGCACAATGAATAAGAAAGATTGCAGAAGAATAGAGACACTTGGATTATGGCATGGGGAAGTATACTGAAGGCTCTTTAGATTTCCAGTACTATAAACAAACCTGTCTTGAGAGAAGTGCAGCCATGTGCTCCTGAAATAAGCCACCAAGAAACAAAAACAAAAACAACCGACTGGGATTGAATTAATGCCGACTCAGCATCCCTCTGGACTGGGTACAATGTCCCCTGTGGGTTTCTGAAACTGTAATTCTCCTCAGGAGTACAAAGCCTGGCCTTTCCCCCTCTGGGGCTAGTGGTTTTGAACTACTGACTTGCAGCTGGCATCTCAACAGTTCTGAACTTTGAACTCCTTATCTGGAGAGATAGCACTATCAGCAGTCCCTGTAAAAGGACACCATACTCGCTAACGTAGAAGATTATTGGGGGGAAAGACCGTTCCAGAGATGGTGATGGATTGACACTGCTGCTGCAACCAGATGCTCAAACGTAGCGAGAGTTGGGAGGATAGCACAGGACCAGCATTGTTTTGCTTTATTGTTTAAATGGCTGTGACACAGTGGATCGCACTGGGCTTTGTGGGAAAACATGAGACATTCTACCCCCATGAAGAGTTACAGTCTTGGGAACCCGTAGAGGCAAGGCTATCCTGTTTTACAGGGTCCCTGTGTGTCAGAATCAACTAGATGGCAGTGAAAGTGTTGCTTTTGAGGTGTAGGGCTGACTGGGTAACTATTAACAAGAACAAGGTCATGCAAATGGTTGAAGCATTCGGCTGCTAACCAAATGATCAGAGACATGACTCCACTTAGAAAGATTTTGGAAGAAAAACCTGATGATCTACTTTCTAAAGGTCAACCCTATTGAGCACAATTCTTTTTTTTTGGGGGGGGGGAGCATCACTGCCCTCTGGTGGCTGTGGGAGCTACACAGTGCTACTCCTGAGAGCCACTGCTGGATTTGAATTGCCAAGGCTGCAGTCCTGCACTTAACCACTTATGCCACCGGGCCTCAGCCCCGAGCACAATTCTGTAAAACACAGTTCTGCTTTGAGATGCATGTAGATTGGAATGCCATGGTTTCTCTTGGCTTGGTCATCATTGTCATTTTTTCTTCTTTGAATGAATGATTACTGATGCAACAATTGTAACAATGCAACAATCTGATATGAGTTAATATTTTTGAGTGTGGCCTCTGAAGCTTAATTTCCTAGTTAATAAGTTGACACTGCTATTTAGATGCTATGTAAGTTGGACAAGTGCCCCTAAGTTTTCTCATTTATAAGATAGGATTGATAGTAACAGTACTCAATCCATAGGTTTTTCTAAAGACTAACTAATGAATACCTACACATTAAGGCAGTGTTAGACACATAGCAACTGATGAATAAATATATGCTTATAACAATCTAAGTCATAGATATATATGCTTTTGACAGCTTTGTTTTTCTTGCAGTGCAGTTAGTAACTGCAAATCTTTAAAATATATTCTGACTTTGCTAGCTGAAAAATTTTAAATCAATACATCATATCATTATAAATTGTGATCTTATACTGTAAAATATAGAAGACACATAAAAGCTTAAAATTTATAAGGCTATCTCAGGTCCCTATCAGTAATACCATAGACAGTATAATACATTAAAGTGACAGCAAGCTTCAGTGTCACTATAGTAACCATGGAATTCAAAGTTGTCTAAAATTCTTTTATATACTAGTTTTCTTAGAACTGTCTTTCTGGTGGCAGGGGGTCATTTCAATAGAACAAAACTTCTTTATAAACCCTTTTATGAATTGGCAAGATGAAAAGCTCCTCTTAGATACCAAAATATTTTTGTATTAGCTGAAAATGCATTTTTCCTAAAGAAAAACTTTAATGAACTTAATAATGTGGGCCTTAAGATGAGAAGCTTCAGTTTACCAATAACTTCATAATCTACCTCGCCCTCATCTCAGTTTTTCTCATCTGTAAAATGGAGGTAATATTTATGAGATTTGAGGAACTTAAATTAGGCAATGTATTTAATGCTATGCATGATCATTTTCATTAGAGGCCTGGATAGTTATACGTTTTCCCTGAAAAATAAAGTTCTAATGATGAAAGAAAGAAAAAAAGAAAGAACTTAGTGGGGACTCAACACAATATATTTGACCATGCTGCCCTTCTAGCTTAGAACTTTCCTTGTTTCTCTGAGAACTGCTTTTTCATTGTGAGAATCTGCAGCTCTATGTCTGTCTCTGAAACTGGGAGAAAACACTGCCTTTCCTGGCTTGAAGTGCCTGGGATTCATGCTCTTTGAGCAAACCTAAAGACTGTCCTCAGTTAGTAGGTCAATCCCATGGACTTTCTACCCCTCAGAGTGCAACCTACAGCATCCTTGTTCATATTCTACACTCTGTCCCAGGGTTTCCCTGCAGATTTATTCTCAACTTAGAAACACTAACACAACAGCATTCCCTTGAATATTTTTTACCCTTTTTTCCTCCCCTTTTCTTCTCACTTCTTCATTTTCTAGCAAACATTTCTGCACCTATCTAAACTGCCGATAAGATTCAAATCTGTTTCTCAGCATTTGCTTCTGGGGACAATCATACTTAGAGGATCACATTAAATACAAACAAACACACTCACTGCCAGCCAATGAGTTGGTTCTGACTCATGGCGACAGGAAAGGGAAAGTGGAACTTCCCCTTTGGTTTCAGAGCTTGTCAATCATTCCAGAAGTAGAACTGATCACGTTCTCTCAGAGTAGGTGGTGGTTTTGAACAACTGACCTTCTGGCTGGCAGCCCAATGGACAATCCACTCCTCTATCAGCCCACGGTTACTTTTACTTTTGCATGTTAGAAGTCTGAGAGGCCAGAAAGTCAGGCTCTGACTTTCACAGATAACTTTGTCTTTCTAGCCTTCCTTACTTCCTTTCTAGCTTTCCTTCTCTCTCAAGGAAAAAGCATACTTCAAGACATAGCTTTGCATTTTAAGGACAACATTGTGTGGTGTTACAAATTATAATAATGAAAGGTCATTTCATATATATATACTTATATAATATTGCTACATAAACAATTTTTTGCCAATTTGGATGATTTTTAATTTATTTTTAATGAATTTTTAATTGTGATAGGTGAGCAGTTTAGTTTGATTTGTTTTTTTTTCCATTTTTAATTAAAAATCATTTTATTGGGGGCTCATACATCGTTTTTCAAAATACATAAATAAACAAACTGTGCCAAGCGTTTTCACATGTTTGTTGTTGTCATCATTCTCCAAGCATCTACCTTTCCCCTTGAGCCTTTTATTCGGCTTTTCCATCCTTTCCCCCCTTCCCCTGCTCTCCCTTCCCCACCAACCCTCAATACTTTATAAATTATTATTGTTTTGTCATATCTTACACTGCCCGACCTCTCCCCCAACCCACTCCTTTGATTCCTGTCCTTCCAATAGGAGCTTCTGTGTATATCCTTGCAGTTGGTTCCGTCTCTCTACCCCACCTTCTCTCCGCCCATCCAGAAACTCCATTACATACATTTTATAACACTAACTTATTATAAAGATAATCAGTGAGAGCAACCTAGCGATTTGGATTAGCAAATTTGAAAATTAGGGTTTTGATGATAATTAAAGTCTTTTATCTACCTCATTATCCAGTCTATTCTTGTACTTTTGTTTGCTTCTAAAATATTAGGGAGATACGATTAAGTAATTAGAAGTAATAACAGTGTTTGTATGGTTTTGTTTGACATGTCAGAAATATTTTCAATGGAACAGAACCAAAATCTAGACACAGGTGTAAAAGAAACTGTTAGCACCAGAGTTAAACCAATGCTGTGTTACTCTGGATAGACAAGAGAAACAAATACATGGACACACATATATGTATAAGGCAATTGAACCTTGAGAAAACATCCCAGCTCAGACCAGAACAAGTCCATAAATCCAAAATTAGCCCACTGATCAAGTATCAGTATATAACATCCTCTTCAGACTCACAGAACACCTGCAATGATGCTTAATGCAAGATGATCACAGGCCGGTGGGCAGAAAGTCTTTGGATCCAATGGCATTGTAACTATCAGAGCACTGCCAGGGATCTCTGTATGGATTCTCAGCACTCAGGGCTGCATTAGGGTGGGTCCATGTGTCTTGTCAGCTGCTATGTCTCCTAGGGTGTCAGTCTTGTCAGTAAAGAATTGCCAATGAGTGTATGATATGACAAAACAATAACAATGTATAAAGTATTGAGGGTTGGAGGGGAGGAGAGAGCAGGGGAAGAGGAGAAGGAATGGAAAAGCCGATAGTAGGGGCTTAAGGGAAAAGGTGGACGATTGGAGAACAATAATAGAAGTGGACATGAGAGGGTGCTTGATGAGTATGCTTATTTATATATTGTGAAAAACGATGTATAAGCCCCCAATAAAATGATTGGAAAAAAAAAAAGAATCGCCAAGGGAGTGAACAGGAAGAAGCGCTCTCCAAACTCCAAGGAAGTACCAGATTTCACAGAATTCCCAGGAGAAGGCCATGCCCACACAGAAGCCTCCTTGGTATGATCCGATTGACAGACTAGACGCCACCCCTATACTCTTAATCCTCAAATTGACAAACGTTTACATATCTACCACAAATGCCAATGTGTAACAGCTGCTAAATTTGGAGCCACACAGTAGGACACATTTAATAATTGAAGAGGGCAGTGGTCATGTAATGGTACAATTCTTCACCACTGTACAGAGACATAGGTTTGATTTTCAGTTGATGAATATCATGTGTAGCCATCACCTATCTATCATTCAATGGAATCTTGCAGAGAACAGCTTTTAACTCACTTTCCCAGTTAAGGTGGACTAGGAAGACTGGCTGGATGATCTGTTTTCAAAAAACTGTTGATGCAAACCATATGGATCCTAATGGTCCATTTGCAATGATAACAGAAAGATTGTGTAAGCTCAGGCATCATTTCATTCTGTTGAGTATAAGCAGCTCAATGCATTAGCCAGTATGCCACGAGGTCTCCTAATAACAAAAGGGAAACTTTTTAAAAATCATGTATTTGCCATATCAGGACGACTTAAAACTTCACTCCATTGTTATAATAAAAGTCAATGGAAAATCATGATGTCCTCTGCTTTAAAACAACCTTTTGCATTTCCCTGAGTAAATCTGCTGCAAGGTCTCTTCTTTATGTTGAGAATGTCACTGTGAAGACCTTACCCAACCCATGGTATTTTCAATTTTATCATATGTGTGTGAAAGTTGGACATTGGATAAGAAAGATCTGAGAAAAATCAATGCATTCAAATTATGGTGTTTCCATTGAATATTGAAAATACCACGGCATCACTGACAATCAAGAAAAGAAATAACTACGTCTTTGAAGGAAGACAGACAGAATGCTTAGAAGTGAGGATGGAGAGATTTCTTCTCCCGTACTTTGAATGTGTTCTCAGGAGGGACTCGTACCTGGAAAAGGACGTCTGGATGGTAAAGCAGACAGTCAGAGAAAAAGGAGCACCCTGCTGGAGATGGGTTGCCCTATTGGCAGCAACAATGGGTTGAAACAAAGCAATCATTAAGAGAATAGCACAGGCCCAGGCAGAGTTTTGTTCCGTGTCTGCAGGGTCATTATTTGGCCACATTAGATGAGACGGCATGAAACAACTACAACAGTGGGTGAGATTATAGTCTATGTGTTGATTTTGCTTCCCTTGTTCCTGGCTGGGATGATCTGGTGTAATGTGAAGTAACTGCTGAACTGGATTAATTTCCTTCTTAGCATTGTGGAAATGCTTGTCCTACACTTAAATGTTGACATTAGTTTATATATTTCTCCACGTTGAGTCTCCCAGGAAGGTGACTTTCACTGTCCCATGGCTAGCAATCTATGTGGGATCCCTTGAGTTTACACAGTGTCCTGAGACCTGAAACCCAAACTCACGGCCATGAACTTGATTCCATCTCATAGCCATCCCACAGCACAAGGTTGCGGTGTCCCCATGGCTCTCCGAGGCTCTGAATATTTAAGGGAGTAGCAAACCTCATCGTTTTCCTTTGGAGTGGCTGGCCATTTCGTATGTCAGCAGCAACGCAACACCATGACACATCCATAACTCCTGGACCCTGGCATATAGCAGGCACTAAGTAAATGACTAGGAAAAAAATGTAATTAATCACTAAGGTCAAACCTTACTGTGGGTTCTCTAGTGAAGAGTTTAGCTTGAATGGAACAAGTATCAGGGCAGAAGTGATGATTTTTTTTTTATCCTTGGGTGAGAAGCTAGACAGAAAATAATGAGTGGGTGGATATTCAGAAGTCATTTCCATCTGCTTTGGATTTTTCCCGAGGCCAAGTCTGTATGTGGGATATTTTAAAGCTTAACTTTCAGGCCTTGTTATTATTGCTGTAAAAATTTGCATATGCCTATATTTGCCAAGAAAGGAGAAGAAGGAGTGAGCAGATAGAACAACAGGCCAGTATGTAAAGACATTTTGATAATTTTTTTAGATCAATCAACCCCTGTCCTATGTTTTACAAATGAGAAATTTGAAGCCAGTGTTTATTCTTGAAATTAGAAAAAAATCAACATCCCATTGTTTATTTTGAGTTACTCTCTGAGTTTTCCTTCCCGTTTCCCTAATTCTGAAGACATTAGACACACTATTTGTTGAATTAATCTAACCTTGGTTAATAGCTGCATAACTTCCATGGTGTGTGGTCTCTGGGAGTTTTACCACTCTCTATGTTCTTAGATGGTCCTAAGACACTTGGAATGTGTGTAGTGGAGGGAGGATTGCTTGAGGGGAGGGGCTGAGGAATGAGGTTGGTGGTGATAACCACACACATGTGTTTAGAAAATCCCAAATGCATTTTGACCTTAAGCAATTCCCTCTTCACCTACTTTCTAAGCCAATGTGTATTTCAATCTTAATCCACATGTTTTTGATTAACTTTCACTTAATTTTCTGCATGCTGTTGGTTAACGTCCTTTGATGATTAAAGAGATTTACAAGCATGGTTTATTGCTTCTCTAAACTTTTGTTCTTTCAAGAGGCAAGTTGTGCTTTACTTGTATGGACAACACTTACATAACAATACAAAAATTTCCTAAAGTTGGTATAGAAGCAGAGGTGAATCCATTCTTTTATCCAATGACAAAATATAGGGATTTTTTTCCTTTGTAACAAGAGAAAACTATGGCTGTCACCAATCCAGTATCCCTTTATTCCATGTTTTATAGGGACAAGCCCAATTCTTCTTGATGGTCGGACTGGATATTTTATGAAAATATTAATTTTTACTTCTTATCCTCTCATTTACCTTTCTTATCTTACTTCACTTGGTAGTCAAACAACTAATAATTTCCTGATATAAGAGACTTGGGGGCCAGAGCCTTTTGAACTCATTAAAATTCTTATCTAGGTGGCCCAGAAAGTAAGGGGAGAGAACGCATTGTCTTCCAAGGCAGAGAGCTCAGGAAGTGTACTATACCTTCTGGAATGACATGGGGAAAATATATCCTTCCAGAATGGGGCATATTCCCCACTCCTGGCAAACTCCCAGAAAGATAAAAAAAAGTCTCAGAATTGATAGTCAAATGAGACTACACTGTGAGTTCAGCAGTCCCCAATCTGGTTTACATTCCTGTATCTCATGAAGCATGCAAGCAATGAAGCTGCCCATGACTGAACGGAAACCCAGGGTCTGGCTCATTAGGCACCTCAGATCGGTATTGAGCATGTGAGAACTCACTGATTCTCTGGCCCTTTCCTTCTGGGAGGGGTACTGTGACTGATACTCGATTTCCTTTATTACAATAGGATGAAGTTTAGTCAGATTTCAGATTATTTCTAGATAATGTAGAAAGTAGTGATTCTGAAATACTGACTTGGTCTCCTCCAGTTCATTATGCTATGTTTGCTTTTGTGGTTTGGTTTGTTCTTTTTTTAAGTTAGCGTCAAGTAGGTTCTGACTCATGGCAACTTGAAGCATGACAGAATAAATTGTTGTCAAGTCTTGGCATGACTATCATGTAGGGCTTTCCAACCTAGGGAGCTTATATGCCACCATTGTATCTGGCAATATTCTGTTCTAATGCATAAGACTTTGAATTGACTAATGCCTGAGTAGATTACCAGATCTTTCTCTCTAGTCTAGTTTAGTCTGCATGTTTCCTTGAAACCTACTCACTATGAGTGATCCTGAGAGTGATTCATATACTAGTGGCACAGCTTCCAGCATTAAGAGTTAACATATAATTCTTCACAATACAACAAAATGAGAGGGTATGGTGTTTTTATAAAGTGCTATGGCTATTAGTCCATAAACATCTCCTAACTGATACTGTTCATGGCTAAGTATTGAAGTAAGGAAGGCCACTGATCTGAAAGAAAGTACTTTCTGTGCTACCAAGATGCTTACACATGAATTGTAAGCAGAGGAAAATCTGTCATACTGCTAATTACTAATATATTTATAGAGTGCCTAATGAGTGCCATGCACTTCACTAAGTACTTAAATTGGATTATTTCACTTAATCTTTGCAACAGTTTTATAAGGCAACATTTTTTATTATCCTGATTTTACAACCAAGGAAAATGAGTCTTAGAAAGAAAGCAATTTAACCAGTATCATACATCTAGGATCTGGATCCAAACTCCCTTGATTTTAATGCATATATATCTTTTTTGGATTTAATATGATTCTCTACTGTATTCCTGTGAAAGTGAAGCTCTTCCTAATATATTCCCAAAGCTATAAACTAGTTACTGCAATTAAATGCTAAAAGCCTTGACAAAGTTCAACAAAGTTCAGTGAAGACTGGAGTAATCGTGTTGGGCTTATGAAGAAGGGTAAGATTTTAAAGGAGTCATAGAGTGACTAAATTATAATGCAATTCAGACATCATTTAGCTTAGTTGCTATGAGTCAGCATGAACTCAATGGCAGAGAGTGTTGCTTTTTCTTACCTTTATTTAACCTTTCAGAAATGTAGAAGCTAAGTCTGAATATAGGGAAAGATGTAAGATAAGCAACAAAACAAGATTTAGAGTGCAGAAGTAAGAAAGCTTATAGCATAGTTATTTTATCAGTAATAAGTCAAACCAGAGTACCACAAAAATTGATTAAGGGAGATAAATAACTAACAATCAACATTTGACCTGTAAGGGGAGCAGAAATTGTAAAGACCCATGAATTCTGGGCTATCAATAATTCTTAGTCGTAGCTCTGCATGTATCTTAAACTGTGTCTCCTGTTTTAGTTTTCTAGTGTGCTAAAAAGGAAACAAGTCTCTAGGAATTGGCAGAATGCCATCAGAGATGTTTCAACAAAAAGTTGTAACCCAGGAAGCACCTACTCCTCTGTGCAAAGAAATTTGAAAGTCAGCTTATTGTTATTTATACCCATTCCAAAGAAAGGTGAGACAACAGAATGTGGAAATTTAAAAAATTATTATTAATGCCACACAGAAGTAAAATTTTCTGAAGGTAATTAGAAAGTATGTGCAGGAGCATTTTAAAAAGGCACTGTGCAGATTCAAGTCAGATTCAGAAAAGAACATAGAAGAAACATGGTCATTGTTGATCAGATATGTCTTGACTGAAAGCATAGATCATTAAAACTATTTTATTTATGGTTCACTGATTATGCAAGGGCATTGGACAGTGTGGATCAGAAAGAAATATACTTGATATTGCAAAGAACTCAAATTCCAGAAGATGTAACTATGCTCATAAAGAATCTGTACACGCACCAAGAGGCAGTTATTCAATCAGAGCAGGGGGGTGTGAAGAGCTTAAAATCAGGAGGAAATGTAGGTGTCAGGGTTGTGTCCTTTCACATACTTATTTAATCTGTATTCTGAGAAAATACTCTGAGAAACTGGTTTATATAAAGAAGAAAGCAGCATGGAGATTGGAGGAAGGCTCATTAACAATTTGTGATATGCAAATGGCATGACCTTACTTCTGAAATTGAAGAGTTTGGGGAATGTTTACTGATAATGTCAAAGTCTTCAATATGGATTATACCGAAACAGAAAGAAGGCAAAAATCCTCACAGCTGTACCAAAAACCAAGATGATGATAAATGGGGACATTAATGATGGAGCTGAGGAATTCATGCACTTATCTACAACTGGTGGGATTCTTAAAGAGCTGAAAAGGGAAGACCTCGTCTGGAAGACTAAGATCCACCAGATCCACATTTGACAGCTCCAGTCTCCTCATGCAAACCATTTGTCAGTTTGCTTTAGCTTCTTAGTTACTCTGAGGTTGGAAGCTTTGCCCTTGGTGTTTCAAATGCAGGCAGAATCACCCAAAGTGAATCAGTTTCAGCAAACCTACATTTGCACTAACAATGGACATTGAAGAAGGAGTTGGTTTCCCACTTCAGCAGAGGTGGCTGCTGAAAAGCTTATGCACCATTTCTAAACATCATCAAATATCGAAGATCAAATGAATGAAAGCAGAACATTGTGAGAGATACAACAGGATGGTTGGCCCCACAGGGTGGAGGACACCAAGATGTGACATAGGAGAAGATGCTTTCTTAGAGGAGTGGGTCACAGTGTGTGTTAGTCTCGGTAGACTAGAGGAAAAAAATTATAGCCATGCATATGGATATAAAGGAAAGGTTTATATACAAGAGGAATGGAACTTTAAGAAAGGATCCCAACCCAGTCCAGTCGAAGGTCATAAGTCCGATATTAGCCCACATGTCCAATACCAGTCTATAAAGTCTCCTTCCGACTTATGAAGCAGGTGCAATGACACCAGGACAATCACAGGCTAGTGGGTGCATAGTCTTGTGTATTCAGCTTGGGTAGAAGCACCTCAGCACTGGCAGGGGTCTCTCTATGGCTTCTCTGGCCCCAGAGGTCTGGTCCCATCAGGAGAAGCCCATGTGGCTACTCCTCTGGCTCCTCCAGTCTCCAGGAATCGTGATTGATCAGCATGTTGTCATCTCATCTCGTCAGTAGTTTGTCTCCCAGGAAATCAGTCTAGTCTCTCTCCTCCAATTGGGAAATACTGCGAGATTTCCCAGAATTCTCCAGAGAAAAGTCATGCACACACAAAGGCCTCATTGGCTATCTCCAGAGTGACAGGCTAGAATCCACCCTGAGACGCCCAATCATGAAACTTACACACAAGTACATGACTGCCACACTGTGATATGAATAAAGAGGGGCCAGGGGTGTGCACAACCTTTGGGATCTTCATTTGCTGAAAGGCACAGGTCACAATAAGGACTAACAGCTACAAAAATCTGCTAATAATGGGAATGTGGGATATGTGAAATATGAGTCTAGGAAAATTGGATGCTGTGAAAAATGAAATGGAATGCATAACACACAGTATCCTAGGTACTTATGAGTTGAAAGGGACTGATTTGGCCAATTGGAATCAGAAAATCACATGATTCTCTCTGCTGGAAATGACACAATCAAGAGATAGGATGTTGCATTCATTGTCAATAAGGGCATCTAAAATCAATCTTGTAGTATAATGCTGTCTGTGTTAAGATTACATCTCTGTGCTCTGGTGGAAATGCAATCAATTAAACTATTATTCTAATCTATGTACCAATGAAAAAAGCCAATGATGAAGAAAGTTAAGGTTCTACCAAAATTTTCTGTCATAAATTGATCAACCATGCATTCATAATTATTGGTGATTTGAATGCAATAGTTGGGGAAAAAAAGAGGAAGGAATGGTTGTTAGGAAGTATGAACTTGAGGGCAGAAATGAAGATAAAGATCTTGTGATAGAATTTTTGCAAAACCAGTGACATTTTTGTAGTAAACATCTTTCACAACAACATAAAAGGCAAGCATGGGCTCTGTAGATGGAATATATATAATCCTCAAATTAACTCCATGTGTGGGAAGAGACAATGGAAAAGCTATTTTAATAGCTATTTTAGCTATTCAAAGCTAAAATCAGACCTGGGCTTATTGTGGAAAAGACTATCAATTGTTCATATGTAAACTCAGGCTAAAGCTGAAGAAAATGAGAGCAAGTCCATGAGAACCCAAAGGTTACCATGAATCCATCCCATCTGATTTTGGAAAACATCTCAAGAACCAATTTATGCCAGAACACTAATGACAGAAGACCTGAGGAACTGTGAGCTGACATAAAAAACATCATTCATGAAGGGAGCAAAAGGTTGTTAAAGAAACAGGAAAGGAAGAAAAGATTCAAGCGGATGTGGAAAGAGACACACTAAGCTAGCAAAAGCAAATGAAAAAAATGATGACATCAACAAGTTACGTAAAAAATTTCACAGAGTAGCATGAGAAGACAAAGTCTAATATTTTAATGAAATGTCTGAAGACCCAGAGTTAGAAAACCAAGAAGGACCACAATCTGATTATCTTAAAGTGAAAAAACTCAAGAAAAATTTCTTCTGGTGTTACAGTATAGAAAGCTTCTATGGGCAAAATATTGAATGATGCAGGAAACATCAAAAGAAGATGGAAAGAATACAGTCTTTGTACGAAAAAGAACTAGTTGACATTCCACCCTTTAAAGAGGTAAATAGCGTAAGAGTAAGAACCAATGGAGTTCAAGTTCAAGTTGTACTGAAAACATTAGTCAAAACCAAGTCTCCAGGAATTGAAACACTAATGAAAGAATATTCAGCAAGTTGATAAAGAAAAGAAGCACTCGTCTATGCCAAGAAATTTGGAAGATAACCACTTGGACAATGGACTGGAAAGATCCATTACAAAGATAAGTGACCCAACAGAATGCTCAACTTATATAACAATATCATTAATATCACATGCAAGTAAATTTTTCATGAAGATCATCCAACATTCGTGGGTACCAGAAATTCTGAATAACATCTGATTCAGAAAAGGGCCGGGGGCATGGAATATCATTGCTGATGTAAGATGGACTTTGGCTCAAAGTAATGAATACCAAAAAGGTAGTTATTAGTGGTAGCTGTAGTCGGAATTGTAGTCATAGTAGTAGTAGCAAATATTGGGTCTCTTAGAGCTCTTATAGCAACCTATACATCAATTGTATCAAACATATTTGTACATGTTGCCATCATCATTGTCAAAACATTTTCTTTCTACTTGAGCCTTTGTCATTAGTTCCTCTTCACACCCTCCTCCTCTCCCACCAGCTCACTCTGAAGAACCCTTAATAAATTATAGACTATTATTATTTGCATATCTTACACTGTCTGCTGTCTCCCTTTGTCCACATTTCTGTTGTCTGTCCCCCTGGGGTGATATATTGATCATTGTAGTTGGTTTCCACCTTCTGCCTGCCCTAATGGTATCACTACTCCCATTACTGCTGGTGAGGGGCTTATCTTTCCTAAATTCTGTCTGCTGATAGCGCTTATCTATATCAGTGTACATTCTCCAGTCTAGGTGGATTTGTAAGATAGAACTGGGATCATGATAGTAGGGGGAGGGAGCTTTAAAGAGGGTATCTTCTTCCCCTTTGGTATTTGTTGGGTGTAATCAAAGATCAGCTATCTCTATGCTGATGATTTCATATCTAGGTTCTCAGTTCTTTTCCAGTGGTCTGAATAGCTGTCAATATAACATTATCACATTGTGTTGACCACTGTGATTGTTTAGTAGGTGGTAAAGTCAGGTAAAACAAGCCCTCCAATTTTGTCCTTCCTGAGGAGTTCTCTGGTAATTCTAGACTTCTTCCTTCTCCATATGAAGCTAGTAGTCAATTTTTTTCAATTATTTGAAGAAGGACATTCGTACTGGTATCAGGATAGCCTTAAATTTACATAGTGCCTTGGGCAGGACTAACATCTTTACTATATGACTAAGTCCTCTGATCAATGAGCATGGGATATCATTCTTCTGTTTATGATAGTCACTCTTGGTTCCTTATAATAGTGTTCTGTAGTTGTCCTCATACAAATCTTTGATTTTGGGGGTTATGTATTTAGATTTGTGCTTGGCTATTGTGAAGGGTACTACCTTTTTGATATCCTCTTCAATGATTCATTCAATGTATACAACAATTCAACAGACTTCTGTTTGTTGATCTCTATCCTGCCACTCTTCCATATTCCTCTATCACCTCCAATACTACTCTTATGGAAGTATTGGTATTTTTCCATATATAAAATTATATACTCTAGGGCTGGGCCCTGGTGGCGTAGTGGTTGTGCGCGGGACTGTGGCCCACTGGGATGGAGGTTCAATTCCAGCAGTGGGACTGGGCCTCCTACTCCCACCACCAGAGAGCAGTGATGCCCAAAAAACAAAACAAAACAAATTATATAATCTACAAATAATGATAATTTCTCCTCTTCTTCACCCAGATGGAAGGATGAATTTGATGTTTTTCCTTTGCGTTATATCATTAGCCAGGACCTCCAATGTGATATTAAATAGAAATGGAGAGAAGGGACATCCTTGTCTATACTCCTTTTTCAGTGGGATTGTTTTGGTATTTCCCCATTGACTACCATGTTGACTATTGGTTTATCATGTACAGCTTGTATTACATTGAGATCTTTTCATTGCATTCCTATATTCTTGAGGGTATTAAACAGGAATGGGTGTTAGATATTGTCAAAATCTTTTTTTGTGTCTATTGATATCATGTGATTTTTATCTTTTTTCTTATCAACATAATGAGTGACACAGATGAAATTACAGATTTTTCACCATAACTGCATCACTGGAATGAATCTCACTTGGTCATAGTGAATTATTCGTTTTACAAATTTTTTGCATTCTTTTATCAGGATTTTGTTAAGGACTTTTGCTTCAATGTTCATTAGTGATGTAGGTTTATAGGTCTCAATTCTTGTAGGATCCTTAATCACTTTAGGTATCAGTGTTATGCTAGTTTCACAGAAAGTTTAGGAGTTTGCCCTCTTGTTCTATGCTCTGGAAGAGTTTGGGAAGGATTGGAGTCAGTTGTTCTCTGAATACTTGATAGGGTTCTCCTGTGAAGCTGTCTGACCCCGGGTATTTTTTAGTTGATAATTCCTTGTTAACATTGTCTACTTCCTCAGTTGTTATGGGTGTGTTGAGGATCTTGATATCCATATAAGATAAATTAGGGAGAGATTGTTTTTCCAATTATTTGTCCATATCTTCCAAGTAGATGAATTCACTACAGTTCAGGCTTTTGAAGCACTGTAATTAGCCTTTTAATTTGATAGAAGTCACTGTAATTTCCCATGTCTTCCCCCATCCTGACTATTGATATTTTTCCCTTCATTTCTTTGGTTAGGTTTGCGTATGGTCTACCAATTCTGTAAATTCTTTCAAAAAAACAGATTTTTGTTGCTTTGATATTTTGCACAATTTTCTTGTGTTCCCACTCATTTATTTCTGCCCTAATTTTTATTATTTCTTTTCTTTTGCTATTAATAGGACTACTGTGGCAGTTATATAATGTGGTGTCAATTTGGGACTTGAGAGGATTGATAGAAAAAGAGTGGAGTCTAGTCTGTCAATTAGATTATAGCCATTGAGGCCTCTGTATGAGCATGGCATTCTCCTAAGCAATTTAGGAACTGCTGAATTTCATTCTTGGAGACAGAAGACACTTTTTCTCTCTACTCACTCCCTTAGAGATACTCTACTGACAAAACACATGACAATACACTGATAGAACCCATGCTCTTGGAACTGGAAGAGCCACATGGAGAAGGTGTTTTAAGCCATGCTACTGGTGATGGAGGTATCAGGCTACCACAGGAAAAGCCTCACTACCAAGGGAGGAGGTGCTAGCCAAAGGTGGGAAAGACCCCAACTATAGGGAAATCCCTGCTGCCATAGGGAGTGGTGCCCAGCAATATAGGGGCAGATGTTGCAGCTGTGGGCAAGGCAGTTCAGTAGCAAGTGAAGCCAAACCACCAATGATACAGACATGGACATTGAGAAACGGGGAGGGTAAGAGAGGTGTTGCTGCTACCATGGACAGGGGTGCTGAGAGGAGGCGGGAGGAGCTGCCACTGCGCAGGGGTAGGGGTGTGCCAAACAATAATGGGGAGAGATATCACAATCTCAGTAAAACACAAATGAAAACTTTTGGGGTTAGGTTTTTATTTGAGTTTTACTGTTGACTATACAAAAGCATTTGTTTGTGTGGGTCATTCAAAACTATGGGCAGCCTTGAGAAGAGTGAACATTTCTGAACCTTTCATTCTACTCCTGCAGAACTTAAACGAGGTTCAAGAGGCAGTTTTGCTCTACAGGAAGAAGGATGAATTAACTTCAAGATACGATTGTATCCTCTCACCTTACTTATTCCATCTGTAGTCTGACCAAATCATCAGACACACTGAGTTATAAAAGGAAGAATGTAAGAATATGAATTTAGGATTGATGGAAGGCTTATTAAGAACCTCTGGTGTGCAGATGACCCAAATTTGCTTGCTAAAAGGGACAAGGACTTGAAACATTTGCTGATAAACATCAAGGATTTCAGCCTTCAATATGGATCATAACTCAATGTCAAAGAGCTCAAAATCATTCCCACAATGGAGTCTATAGAAAAATCATGATAAGTGGAGAAAGGTGTAAATTATTAAGAATTTTGTCTTGCTTAGATACATTAGTAATTTTCGTTGAAGCAGCAGACAGGGGGTTAAAGGATGCAATGCTTTTTGTAGAGCTGCTACTCAACACATCTAGAGTATGAAAAGCAAGGATGCTACTTTGAGGCATAACATGTGCCCCACATAAGCCACAGTATGTTTCATTGCCTCATATGCTTGTGAAAGTTAAACATTGAATATGGAAGACCAATGAAGAATCAGTGCATTTGAATTGTCAAGCAGGAGAAGACTATTGAAAATCAAAAGAATATTAAATATTGAAAGATTAAAGAACAAGCTGATATGCTTGGAAGAGCATGGCCAGAGAGTTTGTCTTACATAGATCCATAGTTTGCATAGGGTATCAGCAGAAGGCTGTGCATAGAGAAGGATATCATATTTGGCAAAGTGGCAGGACAGTGACATAGAAGGCAGTGGCCCACAACAAGATTGGGACAGTGTCTACAATGACCTCAAGCATAGGAACACATTTGAAGATGGTTCAGAAAAGGGCAACATTTTGTTCTGTTGTGTATAGGGTGGCCAAGACTTGGAACTAACTTGATGTCTAAAAATGCTTTAAAAGCAGTATAATCAGAATGCTTTCTAAAACTGAGGGTGGAAAGACTGTTTTAAAAAATAGTTTGGGCATGTTATAAGGAGGGACTAGCCTCTGGAGATGAGCATCATGATTATTTACATCAGTGTCAACAAGAAAAAAGAGGAAGACCTTCAATGATATGGAATGTTATATTGGGTTGAAACATAACAATAACTGTGAACATACTTTTGGACCTGTCAGTCTTTTGTATATAATCACTAAGAGTCAAATTGACTGGATAATGCTTAACAAGAATAATAGTTCATGGGTTGGAGTCTAGAGTAACCAATCTAGTTAAGATGCAGCAAAAGTTTTATCTTGGAAAAATGCTATAGAGTGTGGGAACAAATAGGAGCCCTTGAACACTTGAATGAGGTTTAATTTGTAAAAGACTGTAATAGATTTGATGACTAGTTAGTCTAGAGAAATCAAATCAATCACTAGTACCATTCATTTTATTCTTATAAACAATTTCCAATTATTCTAGAATTAGCCTTTCTCATTACTTACAACAGGCCTGCTTTCCTGTTGCTTTGTCTTTGCTAGTTTCCCTGCTTTAACTTTTGTCACCCTCCAGTCTTTCTCTATTGCTGTCAAAGTGAGCATTTTAAACATTTTAATATCTGCAATGTCAGTATTCTGTTGAAAATGCATTAATGGTTTCCTGCTGGTCTCATACTTATGATAAACATAAGTGTGTTGTTAAAACTTACAAGAATCTTCCTGTTCTGGCCTCTATTGCTTTAAGATTACTTTATTATTATTTCTGTCTTTCATGTTCTTCATTGTCTTAGATATACTAATGAATTTAAATCATAGCTGGTTTATAGTTCTGGATCTTTGTACATAACTCAATTTTTTCCTGGCTGGAATACAGTCTCCCTTTCTTTTCCTTTGATTAGTGCAAATTCCATATCATCTATGTAGGAAGTCTTGCTTGACCACCATCATTCTACTCTGGCTTCCCTCTGTGTTCATGTTGTGCTTTACATTGCATCAAATGTGGCATGGTCCTTGATTGCATATTTCTTTGCAAGATTCTTGATGGATGACACTGTTCTACTTATGGTTCGCCGAAAGCCTAGCACAAGACATGATTCATGGAAGGTTCTCATGAAATATTTGTTAAAAAATAAGCAAGTAAACATGTTTTTCCACCCCCATCAAGTGATCATTTGAAAGACAGGGAAACACCAAAAAATTCTCTAAGATTTCATGCTCGATGACTTGAAAGAATGGTGATAAAGCACTCCCTGATTTCTTCAACAGCTTCTGCTTTTACTTTTCTTTGTAATGGCAAAATCAGTAATTACAAAATCTCCAAAACCTTATTTATGTTTAATTGAATGCATTGTCTTAAGCAGTAAAAGTTCACAACTCTTCCAAGCAGGATAATAGGAAACACACTGGGTAAAACAAGCCTGGAACCAGGATCTATCACCTGTGTATTGGGTAAATCATGCTAGAACAGAGGGCTCTCTAGTAGTTCACTAAATGTGATTTTCCGTGTCTTTTGCCATTTAAAGGAAACCTTTGTTCCACTGGGAAAGGAAGAGGCAAGAAACGGAGAGCCTTGATCTTAGGTAGAAACAGCAACCTACTTTGTGTGTTGACTTTCTGTTTGTGAGATATATAGTCAGCATTTCTAATGAATCTGCTCGAAGCGCCTGGAATATTATGATTTATAGCACCTTCCTACTCTCTATCATAGCATTTTATTAGATGGATGGGAAGCTGGTA
Source organism: Nesogale talazaci (assembly GCA_004026705.1). NCBI lineage: Eukaryota > Metazoa > Chordata > Mammalia > Afrosoricida > Tenrecidae > Nesogale > Nesogale talazaci. Next base: position 32,822 of record PVJH01007195.1, on the reverse strand, counting down.
GTAATGAGGTTAGGAATGAGAAAGCATCCATCAAGCCCTGCTACATCTTCTCAGGAAAGACAACACACTATCTCATATGTCACAGGCAGTGATCTAGGTCACGATGATATAAAACGCATGATTAAAACCAAGCATTTGACACTAGATAATAGGCATCTAGTTAAAAAATAGCTCTAGTGTTCCCGACTTTTAATTAAACCCAACTCGTAAATATGCACTGTGGTAAATATACTGCAGAATGGGGCTTGTTTATATTCCACCACATAACAATTACCTCCAGAATGGGTGCTTTATTTCACTACATGGTGTTATTAGTCAAGCGATGGACTGAAATACAAATGTTAAGCCAGTGATGTCAGACAGGCATGGCACAGCACTGCCATCTACTCTGTTCCTGTTTTCCTCTCCTACCTTCTCCTCCTGCCCTGCCTTCCTCCCGCCCACAGTTCCTTTCAGTTATTTCCACTAGAGGTATTAATCTAAAATTAACACACTTAATCACTTCCATCCCTTACCTTTAATTGCATCAGTAAAGATGAGCCGAGAGAATGCTTTTAAATATGAACCTTCATGTGCTGTGAATCTGTCCTGTTAATAGGTCTATTCTATGAGAAGGGGTTCATTAGGATCAAAGGAAAAAATAAGATCAAATATATTTCTAGAACTCTACCACAAATTCAAATAGAAAGAGGACGAGAAGCAGTCTCATTACTTTAAAAAATGTATCTAGAAATTCATAGGTGATAATCTGGGCCACAGGATAAGCGCCAGTCTTTATTTTAATCTACGAATTGGTCATTGGATATTTATTCTCTCTTATCCATGCAACTTTTCAGAAACCAGAAGTTTGGATGGGACAATTTCCAAAGTCTCACCACAATCCTATCTCCAAAGAAGCTGTTAAAACAATGAATCTTAGACTTTGATGTCACACAAAGCTCAGAGGTTTTATGAAAAAGGAGGTTCTGACTCAGTTTGAATTGAGGCCTGTGAGTCTACATTTCTAACAGACTTCCATGAGATGCCTGACAATGCTGAGTCATAGACTGTACACAGAATAATAATATATTAATTGAAAATGATTTTTCTCACCATTGCAATATTTAAAACTCTAGACTCTCTCTCCCTCTACCTCTCACACCATAATTACTTGTTATTTGTATAATATATCCTAAAACATCTACTTTGTGTATGTTACTATAATTCTGCCTGGTAATAGCATGAAATAAAGCTCATTTCTGAATATACAGGAATTGAACTTCTGAAGCTCAACTCACTTCAACTAATATTTCTCAAGTCACACATTCTACTTAGGATACACCTCCCTGTGATCAGACATCCCTCTGTCAAAATGATGCTCTGCGTCCCTTTAACTCTCACAGGCTGAAGTTTCAACTCTTCATGCTATCTCAGGTCACAATGGAGAAGACAAACAGCTGATCTTGTATGGAAGCCATTTATCTCAAATTGGCATGAACTGACCCTGTACCATAAAGTAAAATATAAGTATGTTTAAGAAATCATTCTATTGGGGGCTTGTACAACTTTTATCACAATCCATGCATCCATCATGTGTGTCAAGCAAATTTGTACATTTGTTGCCACAATCATTCTAAAGAAGTAATTATTATGTTAATAAACAAATAAATCCCCCAAGAAAGTTTCCCCTAGGGCAGACGGTCTATTAGAAGACTGTCCCCAAACTAGGCACAGACAGCTGTAATTGGTTGGGGTGAGCTGCCTTTGCGTATTTGGAATAAGGCGAATTTGCTCCTGTGTGAGATGTAACTTACTATTTTATTTCTCTTTAATATGAGGATCAGGCCTTCATTCTCTTTCCTTTAATTTCCATTCAGTTTTGATGTGATTGCCATAATTATGCATCAGCTATAACTAAGCACATTCTAATTACTGCATTTATTGCTAGAATTACTGTTACTCTGTTCAGCTTTGTTCGTTAGAAAGCTCTAAGGGGACTTCCTTGAACATGTCACACTTTGGAGACAGCCTGATTTTACATGATGTGTGATGTTAATAATGATTAATATTTTGAACAAATTCACAAAATTAACATGTAATCTTAGACTGATTTTTCTTCACTTATGAAACATAGCATTTCCCATCGCTGGGTCTGATATTGCTAGGAAAAAATATCAATCTCATTAGTTGACAAGAGTGCACAAAAAATGAAAAGGAAACATTTATAGACAATATTTGACTTTAATTTTTTAAAGATAAACCCAAGATTTTATATGAATCAAATTACTAAATTTCTTTATTGATTTTTATTCTTAAATATGTGCATCATTAGTTTGTATGCTTGTGTACCTAACTTACGATGTCATCTTGTCCAGTCAGTTGAACGTCACTTGATCTATTTGTAAAATAGTTTGAATAGAGCTACATTTTTATGTCCTGATGACTTGGTGAATTTATCTATTCACTTGTTTATTTTTCAGAACTGCTGATTTTAAAAATTTGTGTTTGGATGTTTTTACAAAGCAGATCAACTTTAAGTTCAATGTTTAAACATTTAGTTTTAGCACATCAATGGCAGCCCCAACACTTTCCCCACTTCCTCTTCTCTTTCTTTTGAATGTTGTACTTGTGTAAATGTTGTTCCTTTGGTCTAAAGTGTTGTATTATTCAAAGGTGTACCTCACTGTAACTGTTCCCCATATAAGCCTGGCTGTTGTTTGGTAGAAAATTGATTTAGGGAGATGATGTCAGTCCCAGAATTGAAGGGTGACTCAGAGCCAGTTCCTACAGTATCTGGCTTACAAAAACCTGAAGCTTTCTAAGCTTCTTAAGTTTTATCTCACATTTTTTTTCTCCCATTGTATCCAGAACCTTCTGAAATGATCCCTTTTGTAGTAGTCATGGCAGCCGGGCACCACTTAATTCTTATGGTCTTAGGGTGTGTTAGATAGGGTTGACTAAAGAAACAAATTCAATGACACTGATATATGTATAAGAAAGAGCTTTATATTAAGAGGTAATTAGGCATGGATAAAACAGCCAAACTAAGTGTAACTCAAGTTCATAAGTTCAAGTTCATTGTGGACTAATACTTAGTCCACAAGTCCCTCTTCAGACTCATGCAGCCACATGAAAAGATTCCAAATGCAGTAAGATGATAGGTTTGGGGGGCAGAATTGTGTGGGTCCAATGGTGGTGGCTGTAGCACAGGGCTTGCCTAGGTCTCAGTGTGGTAGAAAGAGAGAGAGAGAGAGAGAGAGAGAGAGAGAGAGAGAGAGAGAGAGAGAGACTGGCTCCCAGAGAGCCATTTATCTTGGTCACACCTCAAAAGGAGGTCATCAAGCTGCAACCTGATTGACAGGATAAACTCTACCCATATCTTCTTACAGGTTTCATATTGGCACAAAAATTTTACTATAACACAGTGTTAAGACTAATATTCACATGGTTCACTAGTTCATTGGATTGTTTGTTTCCATCTCTTTGATTTCCACACTTCTGTTTCTTTGGACACAGTAATAGTTGCACCTTAGATGGCTCCATGAAATTTTAAGCCCCAGTCCCTACCTGTGTTAGTCCAGGTAGACTAGAGGAACAAATTCAAGGACACGCATATGGATATAAGGAAAGGATTTATATACAAAAGGAATGAGACATGGAGAAAGTGTCCCAGACCAGTCCAGTTCAAAGTCATAAGTCCAATATTAACCCATATGCCCGAAATCAGTTTATAAAGTCTTCTTCTGACTCATGAAGTCACAGGTCAGTGAGTGCAGAATCCCAGTGCAGGCAGGGCACCTCGCCTCCAGGGCTCAGGGTTCATCAACAGCAGAAGCAACTCATTGCTGGCAGAGGTCTCCATCTGGTTGCTCCAGCTTCAGAGGTCTGGCTCCATCGGGGCAACGCTATATGGTCTCTCTGCCGTCTCCCCCAGCTTCTCAAATGCTGCCAGCTTGCCTTCTCCATGATTAATCATCTCTGATACCAACTCCCAACAACTGGGGAAGATAGCTTCTCATCTTCATGAGGGAAATATCTCAAGATTTCCCAGAAGTCTCAGGAGAAAGCCATGCCCACATAGAGGCCTCATTGGTTGCTCAATGGCTATCTCCAGATTAACAGGCTACCCCTACATTTCAATCATAAAATTGACATAAGCACATGACTGCCACACTACCTACCAATATCCTACAAATATGCTGCACAAACTATATATTTGTGTGTATACCCTTCTCCCCACACCTATCCAGTCTATGCCTGAGTCATGCCTCTATTACCATTATTTGATTGTATATATAACTATTTTTGCCTGTTGCACTACTTTTTAGTATCTTTTCCAGCTTCCATCATCCTTTTTACCAACTGCCCTTCGCGTCTATTGCCTTCTCCTTTCTCCAAGTTTAATCTATTCAATTACTCTTTATTTGGAAGTTCTGTAATTATATTATTTCTTCTGCTTACACTGTTCAAATTGTTTTTGCTACAAGTTGTTATCTCTGGTTAGTTTTCTACTTTGTGCATTTGTTTTACATTGAATACTTCTGTAGTACCTTATATTTTCATTTCTCGGTGATGTATGCTAATATCACATTGTCAGTTATCTGCCTTAAGAACGTCCTTCATATTTCCGGTTAAGTTGGTAAGCTTTGTATCAATTTCTTCCATTATTGTTTATCTGGAAAGGCCACAATATTGACATCTAGTTTGCATCACATTTTTGCTGGGCATATAATTCTCGGCTTGCTTTTTAAAATTTTTTCATCCAGAATTTTCAATATATATTCTCCATTTTTTTTCTTGCCTGCATGGTTTCAATCGAAAAATTAGGTCTTAGTCTTATTTGTTTTCCTCCTTAGGCAATGTTTTGTTGATGAGAAGTTAACGTCAGGGTTCATAACTTGTCTTTGGTTCTGGAAGTTTGACTATGACACAGCATGATGATTTCTTTTGTTGTACATTCTGCCTAGGGCTCATACCGTTTCTTGAATGCTTAGTATATCTCCTTTCATGATATTAGAGAAGTTTTTCTTAAAAAACTTTTGGCCCTCTTCTCTGTGCTTTTTGGGTCTTTCTATTCTGTTGTTATTCCTCTTGATGGTATACCCCTATAATTCCTGTACTTCCTTCAGATATTTTCTCTTTTGTCTGATTGTTCTTCTACTAGATTAACAATGCAAGACTTGTCTCGAGGCTCTTGCATTCATCCTTCCTGTGACATAATTCTACTCTTTTGTTTTTTGATATAACTTCCTTTTATTTTCTTTTTTCAAAACCATTTTATTGGGAGTTAATACAAATATACCATTCCATCATTCAACCTCATCAAGCAGTATTGTACAATTGCTGCCCCATTCTATTTCAAAACATTTCTCTCATTTTTACCAACACCTCCTCTCCCCCTGTCACTCTAACCCCTAGAAACCATTATTCTACTTGCTGTCCCTAAAGGCTCATCCTGAGTTTCATACTGCAGCAGTTACATAAGCTCCTTTCAACTTGCAAAGGAATGGAGCCTAGCCTATCATTCAGGTCGGAGCTAATAATGCCTCGGTGTGGGCATGGCCTTTTCCTGAGAATGCTGGGAACTCCTGTCTTCCTTCTTGGAGGCAGGACATACCTTCTTTCTATAAGACATTGCTGTTGACAAACCACGTGGAACTACACTGGTGTAACCAGAGACCTGGAGCTAGAGAAACAATGTGGAGACCCACGTCAGTGCTTCCACCACAAGACTTTCCACCCATTGGCCTGTGATCTTCCTGCATTCGGTGTTATTCCATGTGATGAGTGAGTCTGAAAAGGAATTTACAACTGGTATCCAACATATGGGTTAATATCAAACTTAAGGACTTGACCTGGACTGGGCTGGGATGTTTTCGTAATATACAATTACTTTATATATATAGGTCTTTTTTTGTTTGCTCTTTAATCATTTCATTGGGGACTTGTACATCGCTTTTCACAATACATAGATACATATACTGTGCCAAGCACCTTCACATGCCTGCTGCCACTATCATTCTCCAAATATCCACTTTCCCACTCAGGCTCTTGTTATCAGCTTCTCATCCTTTCCCCTCCATCCTTGCTCCCCCCCAATCATCAATACTTTATAAATTATTATTGTTTTTATCACTGCCCAACATCTCCCCTCACCCACTCCTCTGATGTCTGCCCTCCAGAAAGGAGGTTATGTGTAGATCCTTGTAGTTGGCTCCCTCTCCCTACCCAACCTCTCTCCACCCATCCAGTAACTCCACTCTCACCACTGGTCCTGAGGGGGTACATCTGTCCTGGGTTCCCTGTATTTCCAGCTCCCGTCTCTACCAGTGTACCTCCTCCAGTCCAGCTAGATTTGTAAGGTAGAATTGGGACCATGATAGATGGGGGGAAGAAGTCTTCAGGAACTAGAGGAAAGTTGTATGCTTCATCACTACCTCACTGCACCTTGATTGGCCACTCTCCGCCCCATGACACCCCAAGGGGATGTCCAATTGCACACAACTGGGCCTTGGGTCCCCACCCTGCTCTCCCCCTCATTTGTGATGAAGTGCTTGTTGTTCTTTGATGTTTGATATCTGCTCCCTTTGACCCCTCATGATCACACAGGCTGGTGTGCTTCTTCCACATGGACTTTGCTGCATCTGCAATAAATGGCCACTTGTTCACCTTCAAGTCTTTACGATCCCAGATACTTTATTGTTTCAAAGCTGGGCATCATCAGTTTCCTCTGTTCTGTGTACCTCTGCTCCCTTTTGTGCTCAATGATCATGTCAGGAGGATGGGCACATAAGGATATGATTTTTGTTCTTTGATACCTGTTACCTTGTTCTTTCCACACCTCATGATCATACAGACTGGTATGCTTCTTCTATGATGGGTTTTGTTTCCCCTGGGCTATATGACCATTTGCTCAACCTCAAGCCTCAAAGACCTCAGACACTATATCTTTTGATTGCCAGGTACTGTCAGCTATCTTCAACACTCTTGCTCATGGTCCCGCATGTCCTCGGTGATCATCTCAAGAAGATGAGCACAAAGTGATATGGATTTTTCCTGTTTGGTTCTTTTTCTAAAAGTAAAGAATTCAGCTTATGCCTTTCTACTTGCTGGTTTTTAGTGTAAGCATGCATTTTTTTTTCTTTTCTGACAATGAGACAATCTTCTCCATAAGTTCCAAAATATATCTAGTCACCACTCATCTATCCATGATCATATATTTTCTCATCAGGTAGTCTCCTCAATTTCTCATGCTGTATTTGGGCCCTAGTTTTGAGCCATCTTGTCTTGGTCCACATTAGCTGAGGTGATGTTTCTTTTGTCCTGAAAGCATTATTGTATTTGAATTTTTTTGTCAATTGCTGTGTTGTTGTGCTTTTAGACACACACCACTTATCTCCTGGAGGATGTGATAGAGAATGTGAGTGTGTGAGTGTGTATGTGTTTGTATGAAGTCCCTGTTCATGCAGCAGAGTTGAGGGTCGTAGGTTTGACGGGTGTCTCTCCTTTCTCATTAGACACCCATGTGCTTGGCTGTGTCTGGATCAAAAACCACATACAGAAATTCAAGATGGAAACCCTTTGACCATTTACCTATCGGCCTTCTTTCTCAGCCCCTTCATTCAGTTTTGGCTCTGACTCTATAATTAACCTACTTCTCTTCATTTCTTTCTGAAACTCAGGATTATCACATACCTCTCTTTCCTCAGATCTCTCCTATCTTTATTGTTAGGGCCCTGGGTAAAGTCTCTTTCTGGTCTGCCAACCTGCCTAAGTCTACAGCTGCAGAATTCCTGGATGCTTCATCACCACTACTGCTAAGATTCTCCTCAGATGACAGACATCATATTTTGTGAGTTTACACATGCTGGTTTGACACATAAGACAATGCCAGTATCCCTGAGTCATGAGGAGATGACCAAGAAAACTCACTGTTATCAAGTCATTTGCAACTCATACTCACCCTCTAGAACGGTCCCATCATATTTCCATGGATGCAAATCTTTATGTAAGTAGACTGCCATGTGAAGTCTACTTTTCAGGCAGAGTATGTCATGGCTTTGAAACACTGTTGTTTTTGTTTGCAGTTGAGTGTTTACCTTCTAAGTCACCTGAGCTCTTTTGAGTAAGTAAATATTACATAAACAAGCAGATTGGCTTTTTAAAAATACAGTTGTTTCCATTTTTATTATAAATTTTAGTTTTAGCATTCTATAATATTCAATTGGACATTAGTCTCGCCTCTCTCCCTCTTGTCACTCAAATACCTGCTAAATTGACCAGAGAAAAGGAATCAACATCTAGTAACTGGAGGAAGTGTTTATGAAAAGGTTTTGTAGCCTAGAAGGAGTAACGTACCATCTTAAATGCAAAGGAAGATAATGTTATTAAAAATACTGCTTACAAAAGTAATTGTAGACATTTGTTTTGAAGCTGTAATACTATTTGGGAAAGCATAGGCTATAAAAGATAGGACTAAACATGGCAGAGAATTACAGATTCAGACGGGGCATTGTCTGAGAGGTTAGGGGATTTAAAGAGAGAGCTTAGAAAGAATGATGGCAATTCTAAAATAAGAATTTGAGTATAAGTAACAGAGTTGATACAGGCAAAAAATAAAATATTTTGTATGAAGAATAAAATTGTATATAGAGGAAAAGGATTTAAAAGGCAAAAATTATGCCTGTATAGCTGGCAATGGACATGAAGAATGGAATAAAGAAAACATAATAGCGATACTAAATGAAAACTCTTCTCACTAGTGAAACCTTATACTTGAAACAAGAGGACACAATAAAAACCAGGGAAAATGGTATTCATTGAGAAAAGAATCACAGGCATAATCTAAATAAATATTGAATTAAGAATAAAAACAGATTCTGAACGCTTCTAATCAGAAATAAAAAGAATGCAAAAAGCATGTCAATGTGTTTCAGATGTTTTCTTTACATCAGTGTTACTAATAAAAGACCACAAAACAGTAAAAGTTTCAAATGGAATAAGTTCTAATCCAATTCTTTATACCATTCAAATTGTCACTCATGAAGGGAAAAAGGAAATGTAAAAATGTCAGATGATCAAGGCTAAAACAGTAGTTGCTTATTCATGCAATTTTTCTACCAAAAATTGGCCAGTTAATAAGTCTGCTAAGGGCTGAATTAAGAGCAAACAGCCTAAATCCGAAGTCAAATTTTGAGAAGGGTAATAAGTTAAAAACTGCATTAGGTCAAGTTATTTCTTGTAAAAATAGTTACAATGGACAGTATGACTATCATATAGTCATACAAATGTGACTATCATAGCCCAAAAGAGTATATATAAAGCTTATAAAATAATTTGATCTAATGTCTCAAATATATAAACTAAAACTGAATTGAAAGAAAATAGCTTCAAAGGATTGATTTCCTCATTTTGCATAAGGAAGACAATGGACATTGTTAATTGCTTAAAAGTTATTCTACTATACTTAGAAAAAATGTTAGTACTGAATAGAGAGGTAAGTTATAATTCATTGAAGAAAAAAAGGCTTTAGAAAAGTAATATATGTTGAAGAAACATAGCTAAAAGAAAATATAGATCAAAAGAATAATTGGTAAGTTAGATAGAATTGGGTAAAAATCTCTTGACTAAAAGATATCTTAGATTTTAAAAGTAGTTATATATTTAATAGCAAGACATTTTTCTAGAAGTTAAAATTTTAGAATTAGATTAAAGTATAATGTCTGTATAAAATTTATAGCAAAAGGCATACAAGATTTATGCAAAAGGCATTTAAACAATATTAAATTAATAGTAGGTCAGAAGTCAAGAAATGGTTTGATTAAGCAAGGACAAAGGCAAAACATAACTTTATTCATTTATATTAAAATGGTATAATCTTTACTCTATGAATGATACATATATGCCAAAATTGCATACGAGTTAAATAGCATGAGTTATATGCAACAAAAATGATTAAAATACAATGATATACTGATCTGTAATTACAGTGGTTAGATAAATATTAACATATTTCTTTTACTTTTGAGCAAATGCAATAGGAAAAATACAACTAAGAAACTAGAAGATGGAGCCTCCCATGAAGATGGTGACTGAGTAAAACACACAAGAGGGAATCCACAGACATCAGCATAGGAAAGTTATTAAGAGGAAAATTCTAAACTGTGGGGTTACAGAAGGGGCATTCTAAAGATAAGTAGGCACAGATCCAGTATATTTTGAGGGGCTGGGTGATTTTGGCTTTGGGGCTGTTGTAGGGGCTTTATCTTGACACAGCCATAGTTTGCTGCTACCTTGGGCCAGCGATTATGTTCTGCAAGCCCCATGGTCAGGGCTCAGGATTCACCTATATTGCTACTTTTGTTTCACTCAATTCTTTCTATCCCCCCACAGTCAAAATGGGGTTAGTTTCTTTTTATTTTTCTCTTCCTTTCTCTCTCACACATCCCTGCTGACCTTCAGACCACTCCCCTTAGCCTAGAGCATTTATACCTGCCCTCTACCTAGCTGGGCACACAATACTCTGCAGTGCAACCTGAGGTTGGGACAGCCTACCCACCCTCCATCAGGGGATATCCCCTGATAACGTCCTTCTTATAAGGGATATTCCACCTGTCAGCCCTCTGCAGGCTTAACACTTGGAGAAATCCCACACAACTTATTCAGAGGAAATCCTGCTTGTTTGTTTGGGGAGATCCTATCTGTCCTCTGTGGTCCCACTTGATGAACATCTGCCCATCTGCTATTGTGCCTTACACAGCCTAAAGCAGCTGAGCCAACACTTGCCAAGGTTTCACACTGCTGTGGGAACATCTGCTCACCTCCACAGCAATCTTCCTGGCCAGGGAAATTCTGCTCTACACTGAAGGGGCAACCCATCAGCCTTCTGTGGTACTCCCATTGCAGCGGGCACCCTTTCACACCAAGCTGCCGTGGGTTACAGCGTCATGGCTTATTGCGAGATGATGGCCTACTATAGTATCATACTCATATGTTAACAAGAACCCACCTAGTGTGCCCTGAGAAGACCTCTGTCTTGCCCTCCATATAGCAGAATACTGATTTACTAGAGAACGAGTGAAGTCATAGGAGGATAAAGTGGGAGGCCAATTCCATAGTGAAATTGGCTACAGGCAGTTCAAAGAAGCATTCCCATGACTCTCTCAGAAAGAGCCAATGCTCTTTGAGTCCCTGGAAAATGGCACCTGACTTCTGTAAAACAATGCAACATAAGCAACAATCAGCGACGATGACCTTAGTGGAAAAAAAAAGTAGGAGAAGCAATAGACAATAGCAGAAGTTGTGCTGAACCTAACAATGTGCCTAGAAGAAGCAGACATTGATCTGCTACAGAAAGAAATGTTCAGAATGCTGTTTGGAGTCATATAAGACCTGATGGAAACAATAAAGAAGACAGGATGAAATGATAGATGAGGTAAAGTCCATACATCAAAGGGAAATACAAGAGCTTAAGGACAAGATAACAAAAACGAGTAGCAGTCTCATGGATTTTGAAAATCAACTGGAGGAGACAGAGAAATGGACCAATGACCTAGAGGACAGAAAAGCAGACTTTAACAAATGTGAAAAAATATCTAATAAGATCATCAGAGAACCTGAAGTAAACCAAAGAGCTTTGCCAGATACTATGAAGAGAAACAACATCAGAATAACTGGCTTACTGGAGTAAGACACAACAAAGAAGACATCTGCAACAATAGTAAGAGAATTCTTGGTGAGAAAGTTTCCCAGCTTAATGACTGAAAACCAGGCAACTATTGTTCAGGAGGCTGAAATAACATCAGCTAGACTGAACACCAAGAAGTCACCAAGATACATAATAGTGAAACTATCCAACTTTTAGGAAAAGGAGAAAAACATGAAAATAGCTAGGGAAAAACAAGCAACCACTTATAAATGTTCCCAAATAAGAACATGCTTATACCTATAAGCAGACACTATGAAGAAGAGATAGTGGAGTAATATATTCCAAAAATTGAAGGAAAATAATACAAACCAAGAATACTCTACCCAGCCAAATTATCTATTAATATAGATGGAGAAGTCAGAGTCTTCCCAGGTAAAGAAAAACTCAAAGAAAATGTTAGAAGAAACCCAGGCCTACAAAAGATCCTTGCCAACCTACTATGAGCAGAAGAACAGCACTCACCAAGCTTAAAAAAGAGACCATCACATAGAACAACCCCACCCAGAGGGTAACAGAGAAAACAGCCCCCAAGATAGCTTTGGCATACACACACAACCACTGATAATAAAGGGATTTAGGAAAACACCCCAGTACAAAAGGTATGACATGACATTACAAAGTGCAGGTAGAGATAATAACCCTGAATATAAATGGACTGAACTCAGGCATTAAAAGACTGAAGCTAGCAGACTGGTTTAGAAAACACAACCCATCAATCTGTTGCCTACACAAGACACATCTCAAGACTACAGATAAAAATAGGCTGAGAGTGAAAGGCTGGAGAAAGGCATACCAACCAAATAGCAATTAAAAAAAAAGTAGTGGTTTAATCCTAATTGTGATTAAAATTGACTTGAAAGAGCAAACCATAAAAAGAGATAAGGAAGGGCACAAGTTAACATGAAAGGAAATGGTACACAAAGAAGCACAAAGCATTTAAAACATATATTTCCCAACTGAGATACCTGCTGCATACATCAACCAAACACTCAAAAAGATGAAGAAAGAAATCAGAGCCTCAACAATTATAGTTGGTGATCATAGGGAAAGAAGCTCAACATGGAGGCTAGAGATCTAAACAATGCAATTAGACAATTTGACTTGATAGGCATTTACAGAACTTTTTATCCAAATAGAAAAAATTCACATTCTTTTTAAACCCACATGGTACATTTTCAAAGATATACCATATGCTGGGGCCTAAGGTGAATAAACATAAATTTAAGCACAATGGTATCATACAGACCGCTCTTTCTGACCACTGTGCCATAAAGCTGGAAATCATCAAAAAGATGATGAAAAAAACAGCAGCAAACAATTGGAAGGTGAATAGCTCTCTATTGCAGAAGGAGCATAAACTGGCCCAAATCAGAGATGAAATTAGGAAATTTCAGAAACCAAGGACAATGAGAGCATGACATATCAAAACTTATGGGACACAGCAAAGGTAGTTATCAGAGAATGTTTCTTAGAAATACATGCACACATGAAATAGGAAGAGAGGCTTATGGTTGATATGCTGGCACAAAGTTTAAAACAACTAGAGCAAAGTCAACAGGATAATCTTACAAATAGCAAAAGAAAAGATATAGCAATCAGGACTGAGATCCACAAGAGGGAAAATAACAAAACTATGGAAAATATTCCTGTTGCTCAAGTTTCTTTGAAAGGATAAGCAGAGTTGACAGCCACTGACAAACCTAATCAAAGAAAAAAGGGCTGAAATTTCAATAGTAAGGATGAGGGATGAAAGAGGGGACATTACAACAGACTGTAAATAAATCAAAAGGATAATTGCACAGTTATACAAAGGATTGTACTCCAATGAATTCAACAGGTTAGAAGACATGGCCATAATCTTGGGGGGAAAAATCCCTCCCTAGACTATCCCTAATGGATGTCAAGAATCTTAACAGACCTATATGAATAGATGAAATAGACAAGATTATCAAGGGATTATAAATGAAAAATTGCTTCTACCAGATGGCTTCACAGGAGAATTCTACCAAGCAATCAGGAAAGAACTGACACCAATTTTATGCAAACTCTTCCAGACCATAGAAAAAGATGGCAAACTCCTGAACTCCTATATAGCTATTATAAATCTAAGTCTGGTAAAAAAAAAAATTGGGCATGGATCCACAGGAAACATGGATCCAAAGACAAATATTCTTAATGAACATCAGTGCAAAAATACTTAACAAAACACTGATCAACAGAATATAACAGTATATCAAAAAATTAATTCACTATTACCAAGTGGGATTCTTACCAGAGATCCAGGGATGGTTCAGCATATGAAAGACCATTAATGTGATTGGCACATTCACATGAAAAACTGTAAGAATCATATGATAATCCAAATGATAATATAGATAGATATTATGGAAAAAACATTCAACAACATCCAACACCAATTCCTGTTTAAGACACTCAAGAAGATAGGAATGGAAAGACAGTACCTCAAGACAATACAAGCTATATATAAAAAAACCAACAATCAATGTGGTAGTCACTGGAGAAAAGACACACATAATCCCACTAAAAAAGCAGGCCAGACAAGGATGTCCCTTGTCCCTACTCTTATTTATATTGTACTGGAGGTTTTAGATAATAGCATAAGGTGAAGACATCAAATGTTTTTGCCTGGGGAGGGCAGAGGTGAAACTATCATTATTTGCTGATGATATGATTTTACATATGGAAAATCTCAAAAACTCCACAAGGGGAGTACTGGAAGTACTTACACCAATGTAAAAGAACTGAAAACTCAGAAATAAGATCATCATCATATAGACAATTGACCTTTAATAGGAGCCCCCAAAATATCAAAACGAAAGCAAATGCTCTCTTAAACAATTGGAAGAAATGAATGTCTACCTACAGAAAAATGAAGCGAGACCCTTATCTCATTCCATGCATGATAATAAACTCAAGGTGGATCACAGACTTCGAGGTAAAACTCCAAGCTATTAGGGTTTCAATGAGGGAAATGGGACTAATTTGAGAATTTTGGCACAGGGAACACATAGGCTATGAGAAATAGGGAAGGGCACAAACACAGAGGAGGAACAAAATGACAAGTAGGATATACTGAAGATAAAATAGCTGTGTACATTGAAATTACTCACCAAGAGAGTAAAGAGTGAGCTCACAGGGACTGATATCTAAATGGCCAATAAACTTTGAGAGAAAGATCCCAGTCCTTAACAATAAGAGAAATGCATATTAAAGCAATGCATTACCACCTAATACCCTTAAAATAGCCCAATTTAAAAAATCAGAAAGCATCAAGTGCTGAAAGGGCTGTGGTGGTGATAAAGGAACTTTCAATCACTGCTGGTGGACCTAAAGGTATTTACAGCCACTATAAAAATCCATTTGTTGATATCTCAAACAGATGGAGATTGAGCTGCCCTACATGGCAGCAATCCACCTACTGAGCATATACTCAGAAGAGGCAAGGAACAAACCACAACCAGACATTTGTGCTCTAATGTTCATCCTGGCACAGTTCACAATCACAGGGAGTTAGAAACAACCCAAACTTGCATCAACAGGAGAATAGATTTAAAAGCTGTGCTATATACATATAATGGAGTACTACACATTGCTAAAAAGCAGTAATGAACCTATGATGCACATCACCACATGTGAAGAACTGAAGGGAATTATGCTAGGCATAGTAAACCAAGCACAAAAGGACAAGTACAACATGAGTTCACTGAGGTAAGCTTAAAAAGTGCAAAAGGGAAAAAAAGCTACTGTATATATACATTCCTGGGGTGAGGTCCAGGCAGTATGGATCAACAAGGACCAGATCAAATCTTGGGATACATACGGTAGCTAAATAAGAAGGAGGGAGAAAAAAGTTTAAAAAAGGAGAAATTGGTAGCAGGAGAACAGGGCACTGATGCTGTTAATCAAAGGGAGGGCGTTGTCTATACCTAGGCAGGGGATGAGGGACCAGACTTCAATTGGTGCTCCAAGATGTGAATGCAACATACTGGCATGAAGCAGGGAAGCAATAGATAATGTCTTATAGGTCAGTTCCAATTCCAACTATGTGGATGGCTGATCCTTCTCCCAGAAGAATTTACTTCAGAGGACAGCACTGAAATTACAGCTCAGGGAGAGGGACATGTCTGATCAGAGCCCATGGGAACAAAGGAAGGACCAAGAAGAGAGAATGGAATACATTCTGTTCTACTAATCTTTGAGGACAATACCCCTGTTCAGAACAGCCTATGCACAGAAAGGATCATAATAATGGCTCCACTATAAGACACAACATCCTTTACTGACCCATAGCCCCGAGGGGACAACACTAGAAACACAGGGAGGGAATTATTCTTCATCTCAACCCACCACACTGAGGTAAAACATTAAGGGAGTACAACAGAACAGCAAAGGTGGCAGGGCAAGGAAATTCCAAGGGTGTGCCAAAAACAAACTTTCTGGTCAGGATGTGGCACCTTATCAGACTTGACTGGAAAACATTCCTAAAGGTAAAAAAAAAAGACCTTAATGTATTTAAAAGTTTCCTTTGTGTGTGTGCCATTGGCTTGCTGCTGTTTTGTTTTCTTTTGTTGTTTTCTTTGGCTCTGTCTTGTTTTTGTGTATATTATTTTCTTTGCATATCTTTCTAGATAAGATATGCTGGATATAGCATCTGCGGGAGAAAACAATGTAGCCGATGGTTGCAGGGACACATGAGAGAGGGGAAGGTGGGGGAAAGGAAGTGGTGTTAACAAACCTAGGGAAATGGGAACAACAAGTGATCCATAATCAGTGGCAAGGAGGTTGTAAGAGCCCTGATAGGGCTTTATCAAGGGTGATGTAAATGTGAGAAATTACTAAAACCCAAATGAAGACTGAACATGATCGTGGGAGAAGAGGAAAGTAAAAGGAAATAGAGGAAAGAAATAGGATGCAAAGGGCATTTATAAGGATCTAAATAAATGCATTTGCCTATGTAAATATATTTATATTTGTTGATAGGGAAATATATCAAGGTGCATATATTTAGAAGTTTAGTATGAAGGTAGCAAACAGACATTGGGCCTCCGCTCAAGTACTCCTTCCATGCAGGAACACTTTGTTCTATTAAATGGAATTTCAGATCCTCATCTTCCTGACAAGAAAGCTGAAGACAATGCAAGTGCATTAGCAAATATGGAAAAGAAAGTTGATGGTGCCAGGCTCTCAAAAGATATAGTATCTGGGTCTTAAAGGCTTGAAGATAAACAAGTGACCATCTATCTCAGAAGTAACAAAGCCCAGAAAGAAGTAGCACACATGTCTGTGATCACAAAGTGTTGAAGGGGATCAGGGATCAGGCATCAAAGAAAAAAAATCACAATGTGAATGGGGGGAGGGCTACAGATTGGGGACCTATAGTCCATCTGAAGGCAACTGGACATCTCCTTACAGAAGGATCAATAGGAGGAGGTGAGCCATTCAGGGTGCAGTTTAGCAAGGGTGAAACACACAATTTTCCTCTAGTTCAAAAGTGCTTCCTTCTCCCCACCATCATGATCCCAATTCTACTTTACAAATTTGGCTAGACCAGAGGATGTACACTGGTATAGATGGGAACTGGAAACACGGGAAATCCAGGACAGATGGACCCTTCAGAATCAGTAGCGAGAATGGCAGTACTGGGTGGGTGGAGGGAAGGTCAGGTAGAATGGGGGATACAATTATAGGGATCTATATGTAACCTCTTCCCTGGGGGACAGACAACAGATAAGTCAGTGAAGGGAGCTGTCACACAGTGTAAGACACACAAAATAATAATAATTTGTAAATTATCAAGGGCTTGTGGGGGAGAAGTTGGGGAGGGGATAATGAGAAACTGATACCAAGGGATCAAGTAGAAAGCAAATGTTTTGAGAAAGATGAGGGCAACAAATGTAAAAATGTACTTGACATAATGGATGGATGTATGGATTGTGATAAGAATTGCATGGACACCCCCCCCCCAAGAATGTTTAAAAAAAAGAAACTAGAAGATGAAAAGTAAAGCAATAATATTGATTTAATAGAGGCGTAATCTAATTAGACAGCCTGAAAATAGAATATATTTCTTTTGGGGTTTGGCTAAATATCTTTATAAAGGGAATCCGGGATGGATGAATCCCTCAGGACCAGTGGTGAGAGTGGAGAGACCAGGAGGATGAGGGAAAGTGGTATAGAAGGGGGGAGTCTATTGCAAAGATATACATATAGCCATCTATCTGGAGGACAGAGAGTGGAGAAGTGAACACAGGGAGATGTCAGTGTATGATATGATATAATAATAATAACATATATTATCAAGTGTTCATGAGGGAGGGGCAGCATGGAGGGAGGGGAATGAATGAGGAGCTGATGTCAAGGGCTCGAGTAGAGAGAGATGCTTTGAGAATGATGATGGCAGCAGGGGTAGGTACGAAGGTGCTTGACACAACGTATGTATGTATGGATTGTCATCAGCATTGTACGAGCCCCAATGTTGCATGAGCTCTCAATAGAATGATTTAATAAATAAAAAAGGAAAATCAAAAAACTGATCATGGGTTATATAACACAATTTTAGTAATTTCTTAAATAACAAATTTTATAAGATTATATTACCGAACTAAAATGCAATAGAAGTATGAACAGTATTTAGAACAAGAAAATTAAGCAACCTTGGGGACTCCTTGGACATGTAAGGCATCATTTCATTGCCTTGTACAGAGGGTCACTAGGAGCTGGAATCAACTCAATAGTAATGAAAAATGACACAATGGTCAAAAGTACAATGTGAAACCAAAGACTATAGCAGTTTCTAAAAGCTATGATCACAACAGCAAAAAAAAAATTATGTAGCTTATGGGTACAGAAATCCATTGTCTCAGAGTTTTGGACACTAGTTGTTGAAACCAATGTATTGGCCAAGCCATTCTCTTATCTGTCAAAAGTTGGGAGAGTTAAGACTCTTAAACT
This sequence comes from Nesogale talazaci, assembly GCA_004026705.1. NCBI lineage: Eukaryota > Metazoa > Chordata > Mammalia > Afrosoricida > Tenrecidae > Nesogale > Nesogale talazaci. The sequence goes on along the minus strand of PVJH01007195.1, from coordinate 14,164 downwards.
CTGACCTCTCTCAGCTTCTGACAGTACCTTGACTTTAATATGCAACTTCACATGTCCAACTTCCCTATGGGCCTCTTCTCTTCTTTAAGGACAGCATTCAGATTGGCTTAGAACCTGCCTAACTGCAGTATAACTTCATATTAGTGTGTATACTAAAAGGTCCTATTTCCAAACGAGGTCACAGGTTCTGGAGACGAGGGCATTTACATATTATGGGGGATACCAATGCATAACACAAATTACTTAGAAACAATGAAAATGATACATATAATGTTTTTTTGTAAATAGTAAACATTATTATTTTGAAAGCTGCAAATTAAGATGACCCATGGCTGGAATAGATTAAAACAGTACAATAAAAAAGAAAAGAATGTCATTAAGTATATGTCTACAAATTGGCAACAAAAATCAAAATTAGTGATAGTAAATTTAAGAAATTATTCCTTAAAGCAAAAGATATCTTCAAGAAAGGATAATCAGTACAAATGAGAATAAAAGCCCCAAAGACATGATTTGAAATGCAATGTAATTGACCTGAAATTTCCTTCAACAAAACATTCTTTCTTCGACTTTTATGATGCCCCTTTCAACTAAATACTCTGATAACTCCTTGGACAACCCTTGTTTTTCATGAAAGTCACTCCTCCTTTGTGAGGTATCCAAAGTCTTGCCATCTTGGCCTCTAAGATGAATTCTGGCCCTATCTCTTTCAAAACAGACCGATTTTTCCTCGGTACGATCCACCGGATTTTTAATACTACTCTGTAGCACAATAATTCAAATGCATTAATTTTTCAGTCTTCCCTATGCAATGTTCAACTTTCACAAGCATAGGAAGCAACGGGAAATCCCATGAGTTGGATCACACACACTTCAAGCCTCAAAGTAACCTTGTTGCTTTTTAATACTCTAGAAAGGTCTGGGACCCATGGTGGTGTAGTGGTTATGCATTAGATGCTGATCTGCCTGGTTGACAGGTGGAAAGCACCAGCAGCTCATATCAGTCATGATATTCCTTGTTCCACATTTTCTCCCAAATTGGGCCTATAATGTATTGCTGCGACTGTGGTTGAAAGATTCTTCAGCTAATTTTTACTTCCATGTGATATTAAATAGTATTGTTATAAAATTTGACCATTCTGTTAGATCACTTTTCTTTGGATTGACACAAATATAGACTCTTCCAGACAGACAACAAGTAGCTTTCTTCCACATTTTCTGACATAGATGAGGAAGTACTTTTAGTGCTTCATTATCTTCTTGAAATTTCTTTTTTTTCCTTAAAATATTTCAATTGGTATTCCTAAATTCCTGAAGCCTGGTCAATATGGGACAATACTATTTTTTTGTTATACAAGCCAGAAACCACGGGCTTGATTGGTTTTCTGCTCCTGCTTTCCTCTTGCAAACATGTCCTACAGATTCCATTCAACTGGTTTCACCAACATCCAAGCTACAATTTCTCCCTATCTAGATTACTACACCAGATTCCTTACTAGCCTCACCCTCTGACTACTGCACCTTGAATACTATACTCACACAGCAATAACAGAAACATAAGTATATGTATATCTAAACTTCAGTTGAGGGTCAGTACATATAATGCAATATCTACACTCATCACAATGATCCACAAAATGCTCATTATAAAACATATCACTCTTGAATATACGTGATTGAACATTTTGTCATTGTATATGAAGAATTTTGCAATATGAGATGTATTTCTGATTTGAGCTGGGCTGCCTATACACAATCTCTTTAAAGATGCCTGGAAGTTTAAAGAACTCATTTACGACTCTTGATCAATCCCTATCAGACTTCTCTAAAATACTGAAACCCAAATAGAGGCTGAGTATGATAGTGGAACAAAAGTAAAGTAAAAGGAAATAGAGGAAAGAACTGAGGGGTAAAAAGTATTTATAGAGGTTTAAATACAGGCATGTACATAGGTGCATATATTTCTATGTGATGATGGGGAAATAGATCAATGAGCATATACTTATAAGCTTAGTATTAGGTCAGCAGATGGCCATTGGACCTCCACTCAAGTACTTCCTCAGTGCAAGAACATTTTGTTCTATTAAATTGACATTCCATGTTCTCACCTTCCTGACATGATCTCTGAATACAAATGTGTGCATAAGCAAAGGTGGTGAAGAAAGCGGATGGTGTCTGGCTACCAAAAGATGTAGCATCTGGGGTATTAAATGCTTGAAAGTAAACAAGTGACCATCTAGCTCAGAAGCAACAAAGCCCACATCGACTAAGCATACTAGCTTGTGGGACCACGAGGTGCCAAAGGGATCAGTTATCAGGCTTCATGAAGTAAAAAATCATAACATTGCGAGCTCACTTTCCTGATATGATCACTAAGGACAAATATGTGCATAAGCAAGTGTGGTGAAGAAAGCTGATGTTGCCTGGCTATCAAAAGTTATAGTGTCTTGGGTCTTAAAGGCTTGAGTAAACAAGTGGCCATCCAGCTCAGAAAGAGCAAAGCCCACATGGAAGAAGTAAACCAGCCTGTGTGACCATAAGGTGTTGAAGGGATCCAGTGTCAGGCATCAAAGAACTAAAATTATATCATTATAAATGAGGGGGAGTACAGATTGGGGACACAAAGCCCATCAATAGGTGAAGCAATATCCTCTAACAGTAGGGTTGCAGGGAGGAGATGAACCAGTTAAGATACAGTATAGTAACAATAAAACATGCAACTTTCCTGTAGTTCTCAAATGTTTCCTACCACCCACTACCAAGATCCCAATTCTACCAGAAAAATCCAGCTAGACTAAGGGATGTACACTGGAGTCGGAAACATGGGGAATTTAGGATAGATGATCCCTCAGGACTAGTGGTGGGAGTAGTGCTACTGGGAGGGTGGAGGGATGGTGGAATATAAAGGGGGAACCAATTTCAGAGATCTACATATAACCTCCTCACTGGGCACGGACAACAAGGAAGTGAGTGATGGGACCAATTGGACAGTGTATGGTATGAAAAATTTGTAAATTATTGAGGGTTTCATGGGGGAGGGGGTGGGAAGGGAAATATGGGTAGCTGGTACTGGAGTCCTGTGTTGAGGGAGGATGTTTTGAGAGTGATGATGGCAACAAGTGTGTAAATGTGGCCTGCGTATAATTGATGTATGTATGGATTGTGATGAGAGCTGTATGAGTCCCCAATAAAAAGAATCCTTAAAAAAAGGAGGGGGAAAGAGGAGCTTATTCCAAGGGCTCAAGTAGAAAAATATTTGAAAATGAATATGGCATCAAGTGTACAAATATGCTTGATACAAATGATGCATTGAAAGTTATAAGAGCTGCAAGAGCCCCCAATAAAATCACTGAAAAAAAAACAACTAATGATTTTCTCTGTAACTCTTCACCAATTCCTAGTAAGATTTTTAAGAATCAAAGAGGCTTATTCAAGTCTTTTAAAAAGCTATTTAACTATGAAAGTGTATGATATGTGAATAGTGTATCAAGAAAACTACTTAAAAAAAAGAAACCAAATTTGACCTATGATTACTATGGGTGAAAGAGAAAGAGTTTTTGTTTAGGGGGCATTGAGTTTTTATGGTAATGGTGGTGGGATAATTTGGAAAAGGATATAAGTCATGATTGTACAACACAGAGTATAATCAATGGCACTGGAGTCAGCATGTAGAAGCTTTTGAAATAGATTGTTTTTTGTGTATATTTTTGCCACAATTCAAAAATTACAATGAAGAAGAAAATATAATTAAATTGCTTTTGGTAATGATTGTACAACTCTTCTTGATATGATTCAACTATTCAATTGTTGATGTGTGGATGAACTGCCAATAAAACTGTTAAAAGAAAGAATGCAATTGTTATGTGAGAGATTAGCAGTTTGGTTCAAACTCACCAACCACTCCACAAGAGAAAGGTGTAACAATCTACTTTAAAGATCAGTATCAGGGAAGTTCTATGAGGCCGGTCTACTGTGTCCAATAGTATCACAATGAGTTGAAATTGACTGGATGGTAATTGGCTTAAACTCCTCCCAGACTGAAATTCTCAGGAACTGACTGAAAACGTGCCTGATTTTGGACCAGTTCAGCAAAATCTTCTCACATCTCTGTTCATACAATTCATTGCTTTGGCTAAAACTATACATTTTTTTTCAGTATCTCAAATATCACTTATCATAGTTTGTAATTACATGTGTCAGTCCGGGTAGACTAGAGGAACAAATTTTATAGACACACATGTCGATATAAAGAAAGGGTTTATATACAAAAGGAATGGGACATGGAGAAAGCATCCCAGCCCAGTCCAGTTCAAAGTCATAAGTCCGATATTAACCCATATGCTCGAAATCAGTCCATAAAGTCTTCTTCCGACTCATGAAGTCACAGGTCAGTGAGTGCAGAATCCCGGTGCTGGCAGGGTACATTGCCTCCAGGGCTCAGGATCCATCAACCAGCAGAAGCAACTCATCACTGGCAGAGGTCTCCATCTGGCCGCCCCAGCTTCAGAGGTCTGACTCTATCAGGGCAAAGCTGTGTGGTCTCTCTGCCGGCTCCTCCAGTTTCTCGAATGCTGCCAGCTTGTCTTGTCCGTGTTTAATCGTCTTTGAGACTGACTCCCAACAACTGGGGTAGATATCCTCTCACCTTCACGAGGGAAATATCACGAGATTTCCCAGAAGTCTCAGGAGAAAGCCATGCCCACATAGAGGCCTCATTGGCTACTCAAAGACCATCTCCAGACTAACAGGCTAGACTCCACCCTTACATCTCAATCATAAAATTAACACAAGCACATGACTGCCACAACATATTTGCTTACTTGTGTATTGTTGTTCTTCTACACTAGACTATAAGATATTAAAGGGTCTATGAACTTTTATGCACTCTTCATTAGTAATTACTCAATGCGGCAAAAAATGCCAAGCACAGAGATGATAGTTAGGAATGGAAAAATTAACTGAGAAAATTATTTCAATATAATTATAAAGGCCAAAAAGTGATTTAGGTGAATATTATGAATACCTTTAAAAGTTGCAACTTCTTCATTTTATTAACATAATAGAAAATTCACTAGGGAAATATGAATTTATAAAAATAATTAAAGAGGGACTAAAAAAACAAATATTTATGGAATGATATTCATGAGACAGTTGTTAAAGAACTCTTAAAATGATTACATGTATCAAAATAACCTAAGGTCTTTTATGCCCAGCTTTTAGGAAAACATAATTCCCATTTATTTAGAAAGTTATTGAGTTTAGAAAAAAGGATGATTAATTTGCATTTCATTTTATGTAACACAAAATATAGCAAGTAAGTTGAGAATAAAGATCCCCGAATCCTAAATAAATAATGGCATCTTAAATACAGACTATATTAAAATAATAGAATTCTGTGAAAATTTTATTAGGATTGAAAAAAGATGGATTGATCCCCAGTAAAGATTCAGAAACCTTAAATAAATAATGGTAGTTCAAATACAGCTTTATATCAACATATTAATTTATTACAGACATGTTTCTTTTGTAAGAGACATGCAAAGAAATTTTAAAACAAAATTTATTAAAACAATTCATCATGTCAAGAAATCAAAGGAGGGCTGAGCCCCAGTGGCATAGTGGTTGAGTGTGGGACTGCGGCCCACTGGCTTGGTGCTTCAAATCCAGCAGCAGCTCTCTAGGAGCAAGGCTGGGCCTCCCACTCCCACCAGAGGGCAGTGATGCCCCCGATAAAAAACGAAACAAAACAAAAAAGAATTCAAAGGAAGTATAAAGAAGTACTTGATAATTTCAATAGATACTTAAGCATTTGAGAACATCCCACGTTAATATATGTAGAAAAATTGCAGCAAAGAATGTGGTTAAGTGCCTAGGAGTTGCTTCTGACTCAGATTGACCTCATGTGCCAAAGAAAGAAACATTGCCCAGTCTAAGCCCATTGCTGCAGCCTCTCTGTCAATCTTTCTTGTCACTGGTCTTCTGGATTTTTTTGCTCCTTTACTTTACCAACCATGATATCCTTCATCAGGGCCTGGTCTCTTCTGACATGTCCAAAGTATGTAAAATGAAGGCTTGCCATCTGTGCCTCTATGGAGCACTCTCGCTGTAGTTCTTCCAAAAAGTACAAGGTAAGAAGTACAAAGAATAGAGGAGTTTTTTATCATGAAAGAAGTTATTCTAAACAAGAAGAAAACATTTGAATTGAATGGGTAAACCTAAAACTATATGGGAAATATTTAAATGTGTATTTTATTTCTAAATCTTTATTTTCTAATCTATAAGATGAAGGTAAATCATTCTATAGAGGTGTAGTCAAGACTGTTATAATGTTTTGTTAATAGCTAAGCATACTACTGTTTTTACTGGATACTACCCAACTGATTTTTGACTTCCAACAATCTTGTGTTCCATAGAATGCACATTATCAGGTCCTGTACCATCCTAACACGTGTTGTTACTTTTAAATCCATTCGTGCTCCTACTGTATCAATCTGTCTCCTAAATGATTTTCATTTTTTTCACTCACCTTCTACTTTGCCAAGCATGTTATCCTCTTCCAAGGACCAGGCCCTTCTGATAACATATCCAAAGTAAATGAAGCAGTCTTTTGCCTTGCTCACTTGCAGAATACATCTGTCTGTACTACTTCTGAGGGCAGATACATTTGCTTTTCTGGCAGTCCATTGTACAGTTAATATTCTTTGCCAATACCATAATTCAATGGCATCAATTCTTCAGTCTTCTCTATCATTGTCCAATTTTCCACTGTGTACATATAGGGTAATTGATAACACCATGGCTTAGATCACATATACCTTGGTCTTCAAAGTGGCATTGTTGATCATTAACACTTCAAATAGGTCTTGTGCAGCTGATGTCCCCAGTGCAAGAAGTATTTTGATTCCTTAAGTGCTGCTTCTAGGATCATTGATTGTGAATCCAAGCAAAATGTAATCCTTGACAACTGGAATAAAGATCTAATCAAACAGAGGCTTCTGAGGGAAACTAAATTCAATTCCTAGAGGACTATTCATGAGGTTATGCCCATTTGGTAGGTTTAAAAAGGATAGTCATCATAGCATTTTTCTCAAGGAATATAGGAGGAGCATGAGGGCTTATTATAAAAATGTTGTAAGCAAATCAAAACTGTATTAGTGAGAAAAAGGACTAGGAACATTGTTCTGAGGAATTGTTTTTTCATTCAAAGGCATGTGCTTGTTTCTTCTTCATTGATAGCAAGGGCTTTCCTATGAGAATTTCATTGGGAACATTATCCTGGTCTGCACTACAAATCTAGTCTTGCCTCTTCAGTCTTCTTTTTGTTCCTCACACTCAAAGATCATTTAAAAGGAACCTGATGTGAATCTGTTGATCATGCTAAATCTTCTGTCTTGACAAGATAAAATTCAATGCATGCAGAATTCTTCAGGAAAGAATTAGAGTGATGGAAAATGCTACATTTAGATGTATATAGACATAAAGGAAGATATATTGAGAAACAAAAGCTCACATTTTAATATTTTTGTTTAGTAAGAGTTTCTATAATTTTGTAGTAATACTTTTTGACTTACTTGCATATATATGTGTGTGTGTGTGTGTGTGTGTGTGCGCGCGCATTATACATAATAAAGTACAAAAATGGCATGAAGGTGACACCTGACTTCCTCTAATTTCACCAGAGGATAAGATCATCACCATCAACACTTTACTTCCGTCTGGATTTAATAATTCATTGCAGTGGCCATACAGAATTCACAGACTATAGACACAATTACTAGTTTACTTAGGGAAATAATTGAATAAAATTTAGGACCAGGAAAATTCAAGACAAAATTCTTCATTTGGAATAGGTTCACCTCCACTTTGCTTAAAGGCATGATCAGAACATCTGCACCAAGGGAGGCTTATTTTGACAGTGGTACAGTGAATTCCCTTTTAACTCTTGCCTTTCAGTCTCACATCATCTTGACCCCTGTGTTCTTGGGAAAGTATAACTTTGCTTATTAAGTACTTACTTCGCCAACAAGCATATTAGACACTCAACAATAAATCTGAAGACCCTCAGTGCTAGCTCTGTGGGTTGATTAACTTTGCTCCTTCTGGAGACAACTGACATCAAACTTCTGCCCATCACATTCAGTTTTCTTGGTAGGTGGTCTAGGAAGTCCACTTAAATTCAACATGGACTTAAAGTCCACCTTTAAAAACACACTATCTTGGTTCTTCTATCTCTGTTACCATACTTTTCTGCCATTTCTTACCACCTCTAATGCCATTGCTCTCTGTTCCCTGGACCAAAGAGGTTCAGCATAGCAATCTTGATTTAGTATTTCACTACCATTTAAAATGATAGATAAATCTGTGGCAAATAAAATAGTGATTCAAGAATAGATTTATGGAACCAAGTGTAGAACCAAACTCAAAAATTCACTGCCATCTAGTTGATCTGCTCATGGCAACCCTATTGGAGATACAGCTATTCCTGGGAATTTACTAGACTTTAAAACTTTATAGTACTAGAAAGCCATATCTGTCCACCACAGAAAAGCTGGTGTATTCACACTGCTGAACTGTGGTTAGCACCATTGTGCTGGTGTAACCCAGCACACCAACAGATCTCCTCAGTGTAAATAAAATGTATGTTAAAACTACAGATGAAAAGCATCCAAATTAGTTTTCATTTACATGAAAAATGATGAAGTGATCATTTGGTGAGGAAAACAACTAAAACATACCTCACAATATACAGTGAAATAAAATTTCAATTTTACTTTCTTATACATTTTTAATCATCATAAATTAAAATTTATCAAAAACTGTCAAGTGTTGTATGCAGTTTAATTTTAATGCAATTTCACAGAAATCTAACATACTGCCCATGAAGTAAATCTCTCCATCTTTCTCTTTCTTTCTTTTTCTATTTATTATTGTAGGGAGGCATCACTCCCTCTGGTGGGAGTGGGAAGCCCAACCTTGCTCCTGGAGAGCTGTTGCTGGATTTGAACTGCCAAGCCAGTGGGCCACAGTCCAGTACTCAACCACTACGCCACTGGGGCTCAGCCCCTCTATCTTTCTCTTACACACACACACACACACACAGACATGTTGATAGTTGTGTGTCTTATGAGTGGACTTGGGTTTATGTTTTAAGATTTCTATCTTAACCACAAAAAAAGTGCTTCTTAGAATGTGGCCCCATCCTATAGTTACTCTCAAAAGACAAACACTGAAATGGAATACTATCGTAAAATACAGTGACGTAATTGGATAATGACAAGATATCAAAAAGGATAATATTTGGTGTCTTAAAAGTTTGTTCTAATACCATTTCATGCAAAATGAAGCATATCAGCTTAAATGCGATCAAAGGATTTTAAATAAAATCCATGATCATAGGAGATGTATTAGAGTTAAAATTTTTGAGCATTTGATTTGTTATATCCTGCAGTCTATAACATGAGCCCTGACTCCATTTTGCAACTTGAAATAAGTTCAGATACTATTTGAGTTTTTTTTCTGACTATGAATCAGTGATATGGATATATTTAGACATGTTGAAAAGGGTCTAGCTCCTAGAGAAGGGCGATGTGTTGTCATAAAAATAAGTGGTTGAAGCAAGATTTTAACTCCCAGGAAAGTCCAAAGAGCCACAGTTTTGCCACTGGACTTACACAAAGAAACAGGAAAAATGTTTGAGTTATGTCTTCAATGATTTTAGCCACATGTTTAGGTAAACAGACTTTTAAAGCACTTTACGTAGCTTAATTTAGGTATTAGAGTTCTAGTGACCATGTTTCATGGTCACTAAGTCCCCTACCTCCCACTTAGCTAGCTGATGAAAGTCCTAGAACTCATCCTGTATACTGCTATAAGTTTATAATTGTGTACCTATCCAATCATGGAGCTTTATCCACTTCTGAAGTCTTACTTGCAAGAGTGATGTATCCAACTACCACTGATCATAATGTTTAATGATTTTATTTGCTTTCTATTGTATAAAGTTAGATAGTTAGCTCTATGCTCATGAGATAGGCTCCATATAAGTTTCTGTACTGTGTTCATGCTGCTGGTTTCTCTATGGTTGCCTTTGTTCTGTTTAAGATTTATTAAAAGGATCTCGACAGAATATGTTTGAATCTAACTCTTTTTCTCCATGAGACTGGAAAGAGAATGTAGGAGGGGAAAATGATGGAGGAGAGTGATACAGAACTCCTTTTGTGGGTTTGTTATTTATTTGTATATTAGGTCTTGTCCTAGCTTTCTGGGACAGAAGAGTTATTCTGGATGAATTTATTTGATGTATGTGCCATGTGCTCTGACTTTGGGATGTGAAAATTTGGTGGCAGCTAGGCAGTAAAACAAGGATTCATATATTCCTCTGCTCCCTTCACATATTTCTGCTTTTTAGGTAAAATCTAGTTGGTACAATCAGTGTAGAATGAACACCTAATCTTCCTCCACATCTCCCTTCACAGTACAGAATTTTTGTCCAGAAAAGAGTTGAAGCAAACTAAAAACCTGTAAATGCACAGACCCTGCTAAGAGCCTAACTTTATTTGAACCAGACTGAGAAATAATTTTTGCCCCAGGGCACTGTCAAAAGCAATATTGTAATCAGCTAGCAATTAGTGGAAACTAACAGCTGGTGATACCAATAGTGGCAGACCTGCCAGAAGTTTGATAGAGAAAGAGATAATCATAGAAACCCTTGCTAAAACCATAATCTTCCCTGGAGGTCAGATAGACTGTTCATATGTCAATGGTTGTACATTTGGGAAGCAACTGGATAAAACTTCTAAATTCTAACTCTGCACATGAATTCAGATAAAACTCATGTGCTTTCTAAACAATAAATGCACTGAGAGGAACACACAAATCCAAAAGTAAAATATGAAAACCTCATGGTTTATGGGGATAGAAAGCACAATTTCTTATCAATCCAGGCTTCTAAAGAGTCTTGGGGTTGTATTTATGCACATTTAGTGCAGAAAACCTTAGTTGATGTCGTCAGATGTCATCAAGTTGGTTCTGACTCACAATGACCCTATATCAAGCAGAAAGAAATAATGCAGTTAGGACATCTCAATCTTCAAAGTGGAATATATTCTTTTTAATATTTCTAAGTTATTTTCTTTAGCAAGTTTATTCAGCACATCACACTATTTCCTGACTGCTGATTCCTTGAACATTGATTGTGAATCTTAGCAAAATGCAAGCTTTGAAAAATTCTATCTTTTCCCCATTTCCCATGTTCTTGCTCATAGCTCTACTTCAAGGACTTTGGTTTTCTTTAGGTTGTGATGTGATTCTTATTAAAGGCAGCAGGTAATTTTTTGATCTTCTAATTTTGTTCTTCAAGTCCTCTTCTCTTTCAGCATCTCCTTATCATAGGTTGTTAGTGAGTCTACCTTTGATCTCTTCTTCATTGGTCCAGTTTCCTGGACTTTTTGTTTAGCACACATATTGAATAAATATTGTGAAAGAATACAACTGTGGCCCACACTTTTTCTGATTTTAATCTTGACAATATTCTTTTGTAGTTTTCAAAAGACTAATTTTGGTTTATGTACAAGTTTTGCATGAATATATTAAACATTTTGGAAGACCCACTCTTGGCAAGATTCATAATTTGCCATGATTTACTCATGTGAATGCCTTTACAGGGTCAATAAAACATAAATGATTATATCTCTGATATTCTCTGCTTTTAGCCGAGCTCTATCTGATATCAGAAATGATAGTCCTCATTACATGTATTCTTTGGATTCCAACTCAAATGTCTAACTCTTATTTTTCTAGATATCACTATAACTATTTTGAATTATTTTCAGCAAAGTATGCTTGTTTGTGATAAAATAGTTTCCACATTCTTTTGGGTTAGAGTTTCTGAAAGGACTTGAAGAACGACATTTCTGCACAGATACGTATTTCTTAGAGTTGGTTGGTCAGGTAGCTATCTTCCAAACTATTGTGGCATAGAGACATGAGCATTTCCAAGTGTGGCAGCCATTTGTTAAAACCTTTTAACTTATATTTTGTCCTTTTAACTGTGAATTTAACTTTTAACTGTCAATTTCTGGAACCTTGTTTTTTACCAAAGTGTGTGCAGATTGAACTTCTTTCTTCAGTATCATTGGTTGTTGAGAATGTGTATTTCTTCAAATTATTAAACAATGGCCAATTGTTTTGGTTACAGTGACCATGCATCATCTCATCTTTTGCCCATAAAATCCTTCAATATTAAAATTCAAGATGAATTTTTACTTAGTTTGTTCAGCTTCAAAATCTGAGCATGTTCTGTTTTTTTGTTTCTAACTTCAAATCTTAAGACATTTCATTTCAATACTTCATTTTGCTTTGCCGATATCAGTTTTCAAATTTTATGCTCAACATTCTTATTTCAGCATTTCTGCCTTTTGCTTTAGCATCTCTATTTGAGAAATTTGGTAGCCTTTTTTGACAATAAGTTTGGACTTTGAAAGTTTCTTATATTTTATATAATCTTTTTGTTTGTATAAGATTCCTGATAAAGTTTCACCATTTCATTGGCCCCTTTGGCCATTATTGTTGAAGGCACCAAGTCTATTATTATAATATCTTTAAATAAAGATGAAATATACTCAAAACCATATTTTGGCTGTGTGGGCTTATATAATTTGAACTTGCACATGAGTAATCTGTGGCCTGTTTCAAAGTCATGTCCTAGGCTTGGTCTGACTAGTAACATTGAGTGCCTCCATCTTCTCTGTCCACAGTTATTTGTCAATTTGAGACCTGTGTATTTCATCTGGTGAGTGTGCTGATAGTCACTGTTTTGTTTGCTAAAACAAAAGAACAATTGTGAAGATGGCAGAGGAGCTAGGCAGTGTTTTTGTTCTAATGTACATAGGATCCCTATGAGTCAGAATGAATTTTACTTGCCCTAACAGTAGTCTCATGTTAAAAAAGGATTAGCAAAACAGTCATTGGTCTTGCTAAATCAAATAATGAAGTCCCTAAGTTGGTTCTGTCACCACATCTAAAAATTCTAACTACTGATCCTTCTATGTATTTTTTTTTGCATTCTAACCTTCAATAATTAATTTTTCTTGACTATGTACTTTATCAATTCTAAACTGTACACATTGGTAAAAAGTAATAAACTTTGATTTCTTCATCTTTGGCATTAGTGGTGCATCTTATTTTCTCTGCAGTCATATGCATATTCTCAGATCACTGTCAGCACTTAGTTCAGGATATTACTTGAGATAGTCTTGTAATGATGAAAGTGAAACTATTCCCCTTCAATTAAAAATTCTTTGCATTTTAGAGTATATGTTTACCAGATTCTAAATGTTTAATAGCAGTATATTTCAGTGTACTACTGCCTAGGATATTGATATTATGCTTCTCATTTCAATTTTGATGATTTCAAATTTTTCCTTTCTCATAATTTTGAGGCATGCCACATCATACAATGAAGATCTTGAAAGTTTTACTCCATCAAGTTTTTAAGGTTAGTCTTACTTGGAGGAGACAGCTCTTCCTAGTTATATTTTGAGAATCTTAAAACGTGAGGATCTCATCTTCCCGGCACTATATCAGACAGTCATCAGTGCTATTCCCAAGGTTGACATTGGCTAATTTGTAAAGAATTATATCGTTCAGTTGTCTTTTTAAGTCTGCTTAATCTGGTCACTCCAATGCTAGTATTGGAAATAGTGGTGACATAGCTTCCAACATCCCTTCATTATGGAGGCTATTACAGTATGACAAGTGAACACTGTTAGAGTGCGTTGACCAGAGAAACAGATAAAAAATGCTCATATATGTGTAGGAGAGAGCTTTATATCAAGAAGTAATTGTATATCTAGCAAACATCCCAGTCCAGTCCAGATCTAGTCCATAAGGCTGATACTACTTTCTAAGTCCAAAACTAGCCTTAAATCCCTCTTCAGATTGATGGAGTCACACACAGTGATGTTGATTGCAGAAAGATCACAGGCTGGTTGGTGAAAAGTCTTGTGGCTCCAATGGCAGTGGGTGCATTTCCACAGCTCTTTCAGGTTTTAATGTGGGTCCAGCCACTCTCAGAGTGTCTCAACAGCAGGAAAGTGAAGGCAGAGAGAGAGAGAAAGAGAGAGAGAGAGAGAGAGAGAGAGAGAGAGAGAGAGAGAGAGAGAGA